>ML812549.1:23815-43884 GCA_009831015.1 Picea engelmannii
CTAGCTAGAGAAACTTGCCTTGGGAAGCAAAAGGGCTTCAACCCCAAGGAGGTAGCTTCTCTAGCTCTTTCTTTTATTTGACTCCATCAACCCAATAGTAAAGGCACTAGTCATATCTTTTTTGCATTGGAGATATAAAATCAATGCCTTGGGAAACATGAAATTTTATCTTTTGAAAGGTCTTTTGCTTGGAGTTGGTTTGCCACATTGAGAGGAGTCTTCCCCTACTAGGGTTTCCCCTCTCGTCCACTACTTTACTTCCTGTTACAAAGCCTAACCTAGAGTCGTTAGGGCTAATTTAACCTAGATAAACTACTAACCATAACTCCTAAACTAACCATAGACTAACACCTAAACTTTGCTCATTTACTCTACTAACTAGGGCGCATCTTTTCAGCTAATTGTTGGCATGTTTTGATGGTGTAATTTGATGATATAAGTGACTGAAAGCTAGTCATAAGGCTGCAATTTCTTCAGAAATATACAGGTTATCACAGCTAGCTTTATTCAGTTTCAAAGTGTCATTTTTCAGCCTATATCCATTGCTAACCTTGATGTTGATTTGCTTAACTAGTTTAGATCTTTGTATGCTGATTTAGATGCTTTATTTGCTGATATAAACTATCTATGCTGCAAATTAGGGACAGCAAGCTTAACTTGCTGATCCATACTAACATATATCATTGCAAGTTGGATTTTCTTGTGTCTCGGGCAGGTACAATCATACGGAGAAGTATTGTACATGTGGGGCAACAATCGCTTGACTTACAAGGCATATCTTCCCACATTTCACTCCACTTAGACTTGACATCTAGGGGCTTCACTTCCATCTCTATCCATATCCATCCCATTCCCCCTAGGGTCACCAGGATCACCTCCCTAGAGTGACCTAGGCACCCTTGAAGTATGGGAACTACATCAAGGTGAAATTGGGTGTAGGATTCCCAAGTTGTAGCACTTGCTTCGTGGTTGGGTCGGGATTTTCCCAACCTACAACTTGTGCTATAACATTTTGGCATCGTTGTCAGGGAAGATTTTGAATCTTCTTTGTACCCTAACGACACTTTGGTAAGCTATCACAAAGCCTTTTCCTTAGCTTGCTTGGTGACTCCACCTAAGGGACGTTCCCTTTCCCTTTTCCTTGATGAGCTCACCTTGAAGTTCATTTGGCGACTTCACCTTCCATGAACCCACTTTTTCTTTTTTTCTCTTTCATCCTTTGATGAGCCTTGAGCTCATCTGGCGACTCCATTGAGGTATTACCCTAAGTGATGGAACCATGGCCTAACGGGACTTACCATGGGCATTCCATAATGTGTATCCTTCTCTTGATGTTCAGAATGTCCCTAGCTATCCAAATCATTCTCTTACAGAATGGAGAGCAAGTTGCCCCAAATTTGACAGTGATCCATCTATAGCAGTCACCCATGTCGTGAATTATATGAAGTATGCATCGAGCTTAAATGTGCTACATGAAGATGTGCTGATGAAAATTTTCATGTCTTCACTGGAATCAAGGCAAAAGGATTGGCTTGCACACTCATGTGATCCAAAGAGTATCCCTTCTTCTACAAAGCTCATTGAATAATTTCTCAGGCAATATCGGCCAGGTACTCAAAGTTTGCAAGATGCTTTCCAAGAGCTCAAGCACAGTCTTTGTTGAGAAGGTTTTTTGATCGATGATGAGACCATATATGAAGAAAAACTTGAAGAAGATCTAGATCAGACATATGATGAAGATGAAGTATCTACTCTTCCACTTGACAAGGACATCCAACCCTCTGCTTCTCCTACACATCAAGAAGAGAACATGATGAGTTATAATCCTTTTGAGATCTTTGATGATGCCTTGTTCCATCACTGTGGAAATGAAGAAAATTGCCAAAAGGATCTCGATGAAGTTTCTCTTGCAGAAGACCTGAACGAGACATTGTCCTCTATCCAATCTTGTCAAGAAGTAATCAGCTTATATGATGCAGATGAAATCATGGAACAACCCTCAGATACACTTGGCGATCACATTGATGATTTCATACAGATTGGGAAATGAAGATGGGATTTGGGTTGTTTCATTTTTTACGAAGATCCTATCAACGACATTGAAGGCACATCTCGAATAAAGGATATGAAAAGCATTTGTTCAGAGGATTTCCTTTTACAGCCAGATGGTCCATATATGTGCCAACCCGATGATATGATTACAGATTTGTTACATCCATTCGAGGATGACTTGATGCAGCATTTTCGGGATGATTTTCAACCACCATACTCAAATTTTGATAGACACGAGGTTGTGGCCCGCCCAAAGCAATCTGAGGTCCATACTACCAAATGGAAGTACTTCAATGTTGATACTTTGCACAGGGATTTGCAGACAAAGAAGAGACGTTTCCTGAGTCCGACGGAGGAGTTTTCTCTAAGCTTGTGCCTTACCCTGTTTCCTCTTGCTTGGGAAATCATAGGGTTTTCTTTGGATCTCTTGTCCTTTCTCAGCCTTAAGGGAGCAGTGATCTTCTAAGTAAAGATGAAGACGAGCCGTCATCTATGTATAGTAGCCCCCTTCAAAGATGGATTGATCAGTCTTGTGGCTACACTTTCAGGCGAGATGATCGAAATGATGGTTTCTCTTTCCAGCAGGATTTCCTCCCTCCCACCCATCTTCATGAGTTTTATTTCATGATCGATTATATGTGTGTTTATACTCATGATTATTATGTGTTTGAATTATCTTTGTTGTATTATATGATTAAGCACAGGGGGAGACACTTTGATGAGATGATCAAATGGTTGCATTGGTTGTATGACTTCACTTGACATCATCCAACACATGATCTTCAAGGCCCCAAGGCCATGGGTAAGTAGGTAAGTCATTTTGATTCCCTATATTTGCATTTTGATTGCTCATATTAGTTTAGATGCATTTCATTTTCATTTTTCTCTACTTGCATATTGTTTTCATGCTTAGTTTAGAGTTCTTTTGAAAAGATATCAAAATTTTATTTGTCTAGCTTCGTTGGTTTTGATTATGATCATATGAGAACAAGGATGAGTAGGCCATCCTGCACATGACAGATTGATGTTTCCTTGCAGGAACATGTCTAACAGGAGATGTTGCAGTTCTCATGCACTCTACGGCAAGCACATGTCCCCAAGTAGGAGCCAGATGTTATCCCCATTTTGTGGATAACTAAGGAGATTATGTCTTGAGGCCCTCGGGTTGTAGATATGGAGTGTCGAGAGACTACATGACCAGCAGTACCATTTTTTGCATAGATGGAAACCCCTCTCACCACCACAGATGGTCACAGATTTCCAGATGGCATCCACCATATCAGCTGGCTTCCGGAAGGCAGTGGGCCTTGCTCCATGAGGTACAAGTCAATATTATGGTGAGCATCATTTCAATGTTTAAGCCAATTGAGTATGTTGTATCTTAGATTGCTCTATATTTCATGATATATGCTTGGACATTGTGTCTTTTGCCCTGCTTCACCTTGGTGGTTGACATTCTGCCCTAGTGAGTGGTCTTCCTTGGGGATGGTTTTGCTACTAGGAACTCGCTTAAAGAGCCATCATATCGTCCCCGACCATACTTACCACTTTCCATCATTATTCCCATCCATTTCTTTATCTCTTGGGATTTTAGGGTGTATTGACCGAAGAAGGGGTTGTCCGTCTTTCTATGGGAAGAAGGGGTTGAAGGCCCAGAGGGGTTGATGTTGGGTAAAAGATAAAAGCCTTATATAAACCTTCCAGATGCTTCGCCCAAGGATCACCCAAGAAAGCAGTGAAACGTTTATCTTTGAGTAAAGGGGACCCACAATATAATAAAGAGTGCTTAAAAGGTTAGTTGAAGTATAGGAGGTCTCATCACGAGCTGACCTATCACGTCCATCAATATCTAGTGGTATGACATTGCCATCATCTGGTCACCAAACCAGGGTAATGGCTCTCAGTTGCATGGCTGAGAGAAATGGGGTCTCATCACAAGCAATCCTTCTCATTTCCACTAGGTGTTTGTGGGTGACATTGCCATCATTTGGTCACCACGCCAGGGCAGTGACCTTCAACCTCTCCTTATGCTATATTGAAAGAAAATAAAAAGAAAGAAAGATAAAAGGCAATTGATGGGCTTGGAAAAAGTGCATTGTGGACGAAGGTGCCACACACTTCATGCATTGGCCACACGCCAAGCACACTGCTCTCTCCAGTGAACATGCACCAACACATGCCAAGCACTCAACTCATTATTTAAATGCAAATAACTCACTGATGACTAATCATTGGTTAACCAGTCAACTATAATCTTTAAATATAACTACTAAAATAGAATAACCTTCAAATAGAAAATGGAAAAAACTGATGGTTAGTGGAGAATAGGGTCAGAGCAACAGAAAAACTATCATTCTTCGACCTACCTATGGAGAAACCTGCTATCTAAATTCACCTCACCCTAATAACAATCTTGTAGCAAAAGTACACCAACCATTCACTATAGAATCTAGATGCCCCATATGACTTGAACATTTCTATCTTCACTAACTCTTTGAATCTCGAGCTTCATGAAGCCATGTCTTAAATCACTATCTACCTCCTTAAATCAATGGCCAACAATATCCCATTGTCATTGGTCAAGTGTGTGTTTTTCCCCTCCGTGCATGAAATAGGTCTTCTCCATCCACGTGGAATCCCTAGAAGTGAAGACCTTGAAGTCCTCCCCCAAGCAAAGGATTCTATCCAACCCATTGTATTCGGCAACTCACTCATGTCTCTTGTCTTACCATCCATCCATAGAGGATGTTGTATTTCATACCCAATGTATCCTTTCCCCAATCATGAGCTTTCATTAACAATAGTTGTCCTAACAAAGCTTTACATATTGAAGCTCCTACATACATCGAATGAATATAAAACCCGCAAGAAGCACTCGCCCTGCTATGTATCTCTTAAGCTGTCAACAAGTCGTTGGGTTCCACTCCTAACCAAAACCTTGGGGGAGACGTAGAGTTGACCATTCCATTTAGACACACTCCTATGACAAGTGATTTATCTCCTAGACCCCCTCTTTAACAAATTACTTCATTTTATAATCAATAATTCTCATGATGACTTGAGGGGTTTGATCATCTCGGTTTATTATCAATTTCGCAACTTCCTCCCAAACATGATGATTCACAAGAGCATCTTCCACAATGGATTTCCTTGCTTCTATACTTCCAACCACCATTGTATCCACTGAGAGAAACTCCACTGACTCATGTCTTACAAGCTACGTTTCCTACAACACCAAGGTTGTTATGCCCATGTACAACATATTGCATGTATTGTTAGCCTCATAATCCTAAAGTTCTATAGTCTAAGTATTTTCTAGTTTAAATGCTTTTAGAAATTAGTTTATTCTAGTTTGTTAGGATAATGACACCTAGCTTCTATGTAAAGGACACCTATCATACTTGTGTGATTATGTGATTGGTTGTTCTACTAGATTTTAGTTTAGAGTTGAGCTATATAAACAAACTCTTTCTTCAAGTGAGGTTAAGTAGGTTTTGAGACCTCGCTTCTATTTGTAATTATATTTTCCTTATTAATAAAAWTRTGTGTCTGAGGACACTTCCTCAACATGTATAACATATATGATGGTCCTCTTATTGGGTCAAGTGGTTCCACAAGGGTTAGTTGAGTCATATAACTCAATAWAATGAGTCATTAAGGTYATTTTATGTGGTCATCTATGTTGTTATTTACCCAAGATACTATCTTAATATGTTTGGATGCACCGACCATGATTTATAGGGTTAGGACTCCTTTCAAACATAAATAGATTACTTTTTTCATTGGAAGGTATCATTGGACAATCATTTCTYTTATATTTTGTATCTTTTTAGGTTGATGGMGATATMCMTACAATTGGTWGGTAGAGTGACCTTGTTTATCTTTCTAGGGTAGGCAATCTACCATCCATCACCTTGGAAACAAAGTGCTTCCCCTTATGTTATGTATCCAACATATAATTGATGATATTTGGGTTATCTTCTGAATTTAGTTAATTCTTGAAGATTTAATGATATCTCCAATATTTTGGGTACCGCTAGTAGTAATCCCAATGTTTCTGCAATTTGAAGCACATAAAAGGCTTCTACCATATGTGGTAAATGTGTTGTCAAGGTAGCCATTTTCACCAAGGTCTCTATTTATAATACTCGATCTAACATAATTGCATTTTCTTTTCTAATTTGGGTTACATCATGCTCACACATTTTTCCTTTCATTCTTTCTCTAGTGGTATTCTAGCTGTAGACTTATGTGGTTGGGCTTCAACATTTTTCTATAATTCCTCAATAGTGCTTCATATACTCAAGCTTTATTTGTAAGGTGGCCCAAGTAATGAGGTTTCTTCATTGGTCCTCTTGTCAATAGTATCTTGGCTTTGGTGTTTATGAAATTAATGTTCTTGTATCAAGGGCAATAATCATCATTATCTCCTCAGCGAAACCACTAACATAAAACTGTCATCTTCAACTCTGGTTTTGTGTAGTCTTTGTTGTAATATTCTCACGTTCCACATCAAAAACATTGAAACATTAATCTTATGCATTTATCCTTTCTAGCATTTATTTTCATTTGAAATACAACCACCCTTATTGTTAACCTCCTACTCATACTATTTTTTTGGGAAGTTGTGGATTTCCTCCAACTCAACAAGAATAGCCTTCTTAAATTTCAATTTCGAGCATTGTACTTATAATTCAATATCATGATCATCTTCATTACACATATGGCAATAATATAGCAAACGTTTGTAATCTTTACTTTCTAGATTGAGTCCTAGTTTATACCTGCCACATACAAAGTGGAGCAAAACCACCTTTATCTTATTCTTATAGTTGTACAATTATCCTTCCAAAAATCCTCATTTGAAGATACCATCTATCACCATCATGTCAACCTTGTTACTGTTGATATTTTGATGTAGCTATGGAAGATATTATTTTGTATTTGTATTGGTCAAACCTCGAGAAGTTTATTGTAATCTTATTGTATAAATCGGCTCAAAAGAAATTATTATTATATTATTATCCTTATTGTAAAAGTCAAAACGGCCCCTCTTAGGGTTGTGTCTGTTTAGGAGTCAATTATGTGTATAAATACAGGTCGAGTTCCTCTCATTTGTACACACACACAACTTGCCTTCTCTTGTGTATTTGGAGCATAGCAAAGAAGGTCTAGCATAGGAGGTCTTGGTTTCTTGGTCTTTGGTATCTTGGTCTTGGTCTGTTTGTGGAGAGATATAGCGTGACATTGTACTGGTTGAAGGAAGCTATACTGAGGAATTGGTTGTTGGGTTTTCTCCCCCGCAAGGGTTTCCCAAGATATATCTTGTGTTCTATGATTGTTTATCTTTCAGTGATCCTATTACATGCAATTGTTAATGAATGTTAAAAGAAGATAACTATAACTTTTAAAATTTCAACTTGGTATTAGAGCAGGCTTGAATAGAAGACAGTTCACAGACCTAGAAAACAAAAGGAGTTGTTTTTCTTGATAGGAGTGGTTGTCGAACAATACAAGACCACCAGCAAGTGCGCCCTAATGGAGCGCATCTATTCCCTAGATCAAATCTTCAAAATCTGTAATTTGTGATTTAGGGCCAGGATCACTACCGGAACCAAGATTAATGAGAAGCTGGAAGGAGCTGACAACTTCAAAGCCTGGAGGTACAGAGTATCCCTCCTCCTAGAAGAACATGATCTAGAGAAGTTCACTAAAGAAGAAGTTTCAGAACCAGAGGGAGATGAGGCTAAAGCAAAGCACAAGAAGGATATGGTCAAAGCAAAGAGGATTATTACAGACTCCATTAAGGACCATCTTATTCATCACATATCTTCATTATCCACTCGAAAAGAAATGATGGATGCCTTAACCCGATTGTTTGAAGGAAACAACATCAACCGAAAAATGACCTTGAGAACTCAGTTAAAGAACGTGAGGATGCAGAATCCATAAACCATCCACTCTTACTTCTCAAGAGTGAACCAGATCAAGGAGTAGATAGTAGCCATTGGGGATACCATGAATGGAGAAGAAATGGTGATGACCACCTTGAATGGCCTCCCAAGGTCATGGGATGCATTTATTCAAGGGATATGCTCAACAAGGAAGCTACCCAAGTTCAGTAGGCTATGGGAAGATTGCAACCAAGAAGAAGCAAGGATGGAAGCAAGAGAAGAGAAGATGACAGATGATGATCAATCCCTAGCCGCCCACACCAGGAAAAGAAGAGCAAGAAAGAACCCTCCTCATCCAAGAATTTTCAGAAGGGCCAAAGAAATAACCCAAATATCAGATGTTTTTGTTGTCAGAAAATGGGACACATTGCTAGGAATTGTTCCTTCATTCAAAGACCAAGGGAAAAGAAAGGAGGTAAAAGCCATCATGTTCATACAGTTGAAGATGATGGGCCACCCAAGAAGGTTGCAAAGGAAGATGAATCGAGCGATGAGGACTATGTTCGTATCTCAACCCTTACAAGAACTGTCACTCATGGAAGTGACATTTGGTTGGTGGATAGCGATGCTTCCAAGCAGATGACAGGTTATAAAGACTCCTTGTCTAACCTTGCTCATAAGGATTCACCGCACTAGGTGAAATTGGGAAATGACTATCAGTATCCGATCAAAGGAGTAGGAGAAGCCTCCTACAAGTTAGACTCGGAAAAGCAAATGAAGATGAAGGAATTTTTCTATGTTCCTGGATTCAAGAAGAACCTTCTCTCGATTTTCAGCATTGGATGAGAACGGTTACAGAATTGCATTTGTTGATGGACAAGTTCTTATGTGGCCTAGAGGGAAGACTTTTGATGATGTTGCAGTGATTCGAATTCAAGAGGGAGGCATCCACAAATTGAAAGGGCGATCTGATTCAACATTAATTCACGACACTGTGAATCCCAGTGAATTATGGCATAGGAGATTTGCTCACCTACATTACAAGGCCCTACCGAGTGTGAGCAAGATGGTGACGGAACTACTAGAGACCCAGGAAAAACCAAACGGCTTGTGCAAAGGTTGCACACAAGGCAAGAACATGAAGCACTCTTTTCCCAGCAGCGATAGCAGAGCCAAAAGAGTATTGGACATCATGCACTCAGATGTGTGGGGACCGATATCAGCAACTTCACTAAGCGGAGCGAAAGATAAAGACCTTGTGATTAGATAATGGAGGAGAATTCACTTTGGAGGAATTCAAATAATATTGCAAGGAAGCTGGGATTAAGAGGGAGCTTTGTACTCCCTACAATCCTCAGCAGAATGGAGTAGTAGAAAGGAAGAATCAGACGATCATGGAAGCAGTGAAGCCTATGATCCATGATCAAGATCTACCTATGCATTTGTGGGCAAAAGCAACAAAGACTGCAGTGTACATGCAGAACAAAAGTCCCCACAAAGTACTTGAAAAAAAGACACCAAAGGAGATGTTTTCGAGAGAGAAGTCGGAAGTCAACCATCTAAGGATATTTGGTTGCCTCGTATTTGTGCATGTCCCCAAGGAAAAGAAGACAAATTTGGATGCATCCGGAAAGAATAGCATATTTGTTGGTTATAGTGACACATTGAAGGCATACAGGATATATATTCCCAGTCACCCAAAAGTTGAGATTAGTCAAGATGTCACCTTCGATGAGAGTGCAGCTTTTAGCAAATCAAAACAAGACTGTGCAAATGAGGTTCATGAGGAGGAGAATGAAGTTACTAGAGTTCCAAAGGCAGAAGCAGTTGAAGCAGAGGAACTCATTCATAAGGATAATGACATGGAAGAACCTTGGAGGCCAGCAGAGATGCCTTCTCGCAAGAGAAGACCAACTTCGGCACAGGAGCTCATCACAGATACAGAAAGATATGGTGCCCCAGAAAATTATCTCAGGAAAAGTAAAAAGCCGAAACCGTATTCCATCTATGTGGCATGTTTGTGTGATATCATGGATGCAAAACCGTCCAATTATGAAGAGACTGCAGAAAAGAGGGTATGGAAGGATGCATGGGGGAGGAATATCAGTCCATAGTAAAGAATGATGTCTTGGATGTGGTCTCTAAACCGAAGGAGAAATCAGTAGTAATTTCAACATGAATCTACAAGACGAAACATGCAGTTGATGGCAGTATTGAAAAGTATAAGGCTAGATTTGTGGTTCGAGGATTCTCTCAAACGGAGGGCATTGACTATGAGGAGACATTTTCTCACATGGCGAGATATACCTCAATCAAGACTATACTTTCATTGGTCGCAACAATGAGATGGAAGGTGAATCAGATGGATATGAAGACAACCTTCTTGAATGGTGATATAAAACAGGAAATATATGTGGAGCAGTGTAATGTTCCTGACTTGGCTAGTCTGGGAAACTCTACTAATGTGTGTGTATGATTAATTGTTTATAGCATATATATTGAGTATACAGATGGTAAATGAGATGAAAGACTATAAATCGTATATTATGATATCTCTGGAGTACAATGTCGAATGCGGATGAAAATAAAACAAATCACTTAGCTAGATCAATGAGAAACGGATCTTAGTTGGAATACAATAAGAAAACTAAAATGATAACACCCGATGATAGGCAATACTACAGGATCAATGGATGATCTGCAAGCTATGGAAGCTCATGAGGTAACTGCTGCAAGTATGGAAAGTTTGCCCTGGTGGCTAGATCTCTCGGATCGGTCTGGAAACTATCCCAAACAATGTGTCATGTTGTCCCTCTCAGTCATGCTAACTGATCGGCCTCTCTATTGGTGTGTCTAGATCAGGATGGATCCCCATGGAGGAATGCGCCCCTCTACTACTGGAAAATTGTGCCTTAGTGATTCCATCATCGGAATCGACTGAGATGTGTCAAACTGATCCTCGTGGCCTACTGTGAAATGGGTCGAAGGAGTTTCCCTAGATCTGATCTGATGATCGCTTGGGAACCCCGAATGTGTCCACCCCAAGTGTCGCACTCCCAATGTCCAGAAAATGTGTCACTGATGATTCCCCCATCAGAATCTGACGATAAACTAGGCACAAGATGCGTACATCCTGCCTCTCAAATGGGTCGGAGGGGAATCTCTGAACTCTCCCTGAATGGGACAAGTCGATCCACTAAACCTCCCCAGAAGTTGTGCCCTCGCCCTGAACAAGTGTGCCCCTGTTGTTGAACCCTGTAGAACTGTTATTGAAGACTGATGGAAGACCTGTGTGATCTCCCCCGTGACTAGGGTGTGTCTCTCAACACCGAAATCAGCCATTGGTGTATTCCTCCTGGAATCCACTGAGCTACCTCTACTAAGATGCGCCTTTCTCCTTAATGACAAGTCAAAATCGACATAATGATGAATTATGTTGTTGTACCTTCTCTTATAGCTGCTTGAAACCCTAATTCGTTGTTCACTTCTAATTTTAGCTCATCTGTTCTATTTTTAGCTCAAGTTGGCTTAAAAGCGCTTTTAGCCACTTTTAGCTCAATGTCACTTTCCGATTATAACACATTTTACTGGGATGACCTCTAGTAACTCTGTTTACCCCTTTTTGTCCCTGGCTATAGTCCAACGCGGTTGTTTAGACCATTAAGCCTCCTCTCTGGAGATCCTATTTGGAAAGGGACATTAAAGTCCTCCCTTCCCAAAATTGCTTGTCCTCAAGCAATACCAATCGAGGGTGTTGCAACACCTGCTCGCTCTCCCAAGTAGCATCCTCTACGGGAAGCCCTGTCCATCTGATCAAACACTCTTTGATGACCTTGCTCCTCAGTTTCCGTTCTCGGAACTCCAGTACCTCCTCCGGAACCAACTCCAACTGTCCCTCCTCATCCAATGGGGGAAGCTCCTCTGATGTGTTGATGAACTGTCACACTACCTTCTTGAGGCAAGATACGTGGAACACTATATGAATCTTGCTCCCCTCTGGAAGCTCTAGCTCGTAGGCAACCTCACCTACCTGGCGCATGATCCTGTAAGCTCCATAAAATCCGAGCTTGAGCTTCTCGGCCCCACTCTTCTTCAGAGATGATTTTTTGTAAGGTTGGAGTCTCAAGAAAACCAAATCCCCAACCTCAAAGTTGCGCTCTATCCTATGCCTGTCCGCACTCATCTTCTATTGATTATGTGTTGTCTGCAGGTTCTCTTTTAGCAATTTGAGAATCTCCTGACTCTCTGCGATCCAATCCTTGGCCTTGGGAGCCCTACTCTCCCCGAATACCAAGTCTATCAAAGTGGGAGCATCATACCCGTATAATGCTCGGAAGGGTGTCATACCAATGGACATGTGGAAAGTGGTGTTGTAACAATGCACTCCTAAATGCAGCCACCTGAGCCATGTTCTTTATTGTCCACCCACATAGTTTCGTAAATACCCTTCAACCCACTTGTGGACGATCTCTGTCTGCCTTTTTGTCTGAGGGTGATAGTTGGTGGTGGGAGTCAACTCAGTCCCCACCAATCTAAACAACACCCTCCAGAATGTACCAATGAACCAATTGTCCCTGTCGTTGATGATGTTCCTCGGCAACCCATGAAGTTTGAAGATCTCTCTGAAGAATAACTCGACTACCTGAACTACGTTGTACTCTGTCGGTATGGCATAGAAGTGAGAAAACTTGGTCAATCTTTCAACCACAACATAGATGCAATCTTTACCCTGGACCTTGGGTAGGCCTGTGCTGAAGTCCAAAGAGATGCTCTCTCATTTCTGCTTTGGAATGGAAAGTGGCAGAAGTAGCCCTGTTGGAAGCGTATGCTCTGACTTGTTCTGCTGACAAGTCACACACTGATATATCGCATAACGTCCTATTTGAGGCCCTTCTATGAGAACCTCTCTTTGTTCTGCTTGTAGGTTTTGAAAAACCCTCGATGGGCTGCTAGTGGTCAATCATGAACTGCTACAAGGATCTTCTTCTTGAACCCTGAATCTGGTACCAAGTAGACTTTCTCCTTGTAGAATATGACATTGTCAATGACCCTGTACCTATCATCCTGAATCTTTCCATCCATAATCTCGCAAGCAAACTAGTTCTTGTAATATTCCACTAACAAGTGGGATTTCCAATCCGCTGAAATCTCCATCAAAGAACATGTCGCAGGCCTCCTAGATAGCGCTTCGGCCACAATGTTCTTCTTCCCCTTGACGTACTCTATGTCCAAGTCGAATGCATGTACCTTCATCACCCATTTCTGTTGGCGCTCACTGAGGTCCTTCTGCTCAAGGAAGTACTTCAAGCTATTGTGATCTGTTTTCACCACAAATTTGTTGCCCACCAAATATTGCCTAAATTTGGTCAAGGCATGCATGATTGCCAGCATCTCCTTGTCATAGATGGAGTACAACCTCTCGGGCTGACTGAGCTTCCTGTTATCTAATACAATGGGGTGTCCTCCCCGCATCAAAACTGCCTCGATGCCCTCGTCGGATGCATCACACTCTAATACAAATGGTAGAGTGAAGTCTGGTAATGCTAACACTAGGCATGTGCCCATGACTTCCTTCATGTGATCAAAGGATTTATGTGACTCATCGGTCCGAACAAAAGCCCCATGCTTGGTGAGATCCATCAATGGTGCTCCCAGCTGAGAAAAACCCCTGACAACCCGCCTGTAATAGCTACATAACCCGAAGAATCTCCTCAACTTTGTCACATTCCTGGGCATTGGCCAATCCAGAATGGCCCTGATCTTCTCCTGGTGTACCTGTACCTCATGTGCACTGATGATGTGACCCAAGTAAGGTAGCTCTGTCATACCGAACTCACACTTGGATTCTTTGGCGTATAGTGATTGTGCCTCCATGATGCTCAACACCTCATCCAAGTGCCTCATATGCTCCTGCCATGTCTTACTGTAGACCAAAATGTTGTCGAAGAAAACCAAGACTGATTTCCTCAACTGATCCTTGAATATGTGGTTCATGCAAGACTGAAATGTAGTTGGTGCATTGGCTAGCCCAAATGGCATAACCAGAAACTCGAAATGTCCGAAGTGACATCGAAATGTCGTCTTCTCTATGTCATGCTCTTAAATGTTGATCTGATGATACCCAGAGCATAGATAAATCTTCGAGAAGAAAACTGCCCCATGCAGTTCATCCATCAACTCGTCAATGCGAGGGATAGGATATCGGTTCTTGATGGTTTTATTATTCAAGGCCCGATAATCAATGCACATCCTCATGGTACCATCCTTCTTCAAAACTAAGACAACTGAAGAAGCGAATGGACTGCCGCTAGGTTTGATGTGTCCCATCGCTAGCAATTCTTTGCTTGCTTTCTCTATCTCATCCTTGAACATCCTAGGATGACGATAGGGGGGTGTGATCATAGGTTTGGTCCCCTCCTCCAACTCAATGGTGTGCTCAAACACCCTGTCAGGTGGTCTCCCTGGTGGAATCAACCTAAAAACCTGCAGATGTCATCCCAACAAGTCCCTAATCTTTGTATGACACTGTTGTCCACCCTCTGAATCCTTCCATGAAGTGATCAAGCACTCTGCGGCATATGCTACCTCCCCATGTCTAAATATCCTCTCCATCCTCTTGTCCAAAACTATCTTGGGTGCTCCTGTTGACATGCCTCTCAGAACAACCCTCTTCTCGTCACTGTCTCTGAACCCCATCTCCAAGGTTTGGTAATTGGTGGTGATTTTTCCCAAGGTGATCATCCACAAGACTCCCAATACCACATCTGTGTCAGATAGGTCAACCACATAAAATGTGTATCTCATTGTCTAGTTGCCTAACTTAATCTCCAAGTCTGAAACTCTGTCTAGACACTCTTCTGTATAGCCATCTGCTACTACTACATCAAAACCCTCAAACTCCTCTGTCCGAAGTGCTAGTCTCGATACCAATGAAGCATCAATGAAGTTGTGAGTGGCCCCACCATATATCAGGGCGATTGCTCGTTGTCCCTGAATAGTCCCTCTGATCCGAAGGGTATCATACATGGGAACACGAGAAAGGGTCGCTATGACTCCTCCCTTTGTTGATTTCTGTTTATTAGCCTGCTCAGGAGGCTGTGGAACTACCAGTGGGTGGGTCCCTACCGGTGTCGGTGGTCAACGGGGAGGTTGCTCCTCTGCTTGTGTGGACTTCTCCTCTAAGCTAGTGGATCCAATGTCATGCTCCTCCTCCTCACTATCCACGGTGTATGTTTCCACCTCAATATAATGAATCTCTCCCTTGCCCATGCACCTATGGCCTGCGACCCAAGGGTCTCTGTAGCTGAAGCAATGCTTCTTCCTCATAAGCTCTTGCCTCATCTTAACATCCAGCTTCTCCTTTCCCTTCCATTCTCTCTGGAATGGCTTCCTGTCTCGGTCCTTTTGTGATACAAAGGGTTTGGAAAAGGATTTAGTCTTTGGTACTGAGTCTGCCAAATGTCAAGTGTGTAAGATGGCATCCTACAAGGTGTGAGGCATGTATGCCTTCACACATCCTCTCAAGGGCTCTATGAGTCCCTCTGTGAATAACATGATAATCTCGGGCTCTGATATATCTATCACTACCCCTGCTACCCGCTGAAACTCCATGATGAATGCCTTTGTTGTGCCAGTTTGTCTCAACTGGGCTAGATCCCTAAAGTGGATCTCGGGATCCCTCATGTCAAACATGTCCATGAGTCTCTCTGTGAACTCCCTCAGGAGGTGATGCAATTGTGTCCCAACGTCACCAATCCATGGTGCCACCAAACGTGTGCCTCACCCTCCAAGTGTAGGGTAGTGAAACTGATGGCCTTTGTCTCGGTCCTCTGGTTGAACTTGTAGTATGTGTCTAGCTTTTGTACCCAAGCTCTGGCGGTACACTTGGACAATCCGTCAAAAGAAGGTATGGTGAGTTTACCAACTTTCCAAATGAAATCAATGTTATGCCCCTACTATTACTGATGTTCTCCTCTATGCGGCTCTCTGGAGCGGTTCCTGAGTCCGAGTCCGCAATACTCGACCAGGGTCATGTCCTGATGGAAGTCACGGCCCAATGTTGCATACTCCCTCCTGTACTCTGCAATGTCCTCCGCCTAAGTGGGCGACCTCTGTCTTATCCATTGTTGTGTTCTTGTTGGGGGTGCCCTCTGGAAACTGGGGAGAAATAGCCTGGGGATCTTACTCGAAGAGGTGTATGTGCGAGTAGGAGACTGGGGTCTACTGCCTGCCCCTGAGTTCCCCTGTGTTGCATGTGTGGCTTGTGTGGTCGGGGTGCCCACTATAGCCAATCTATTAGCCATCTCCGCCAAGGACTGAGCCATGGCCTGCTTACAGACTACCAGATTGTCGAGTACCTGCATGAAACCTGCCTCTGGGTCCATGGCGGCCTTACCACTGTCCTCTGGTCTCTCATATCTGTCTCTTAACATCCTCTCAGCCTCATGCTTTGCCCTTCTCTCTGCTTCCCTCTGTGCCTCTTCCTCGTCCTCTGAGCTGGAAGGAAAAGGGATAAAATCAAGTCTAGGTCTTCCCTCCTTGCGTCTATTGTAAGTGATATATTCATCACCTACATGCTCACGGCCCCCTAGGTCCTCTGCTGCACTCATCGTCTTTAGCCACAGGCTGGAAAGACTAAAGCTTTGATACCACTATAATGTTCCTATCTTGGCTAGTCTAGGAAACTCTACTAATGTGTGTGTATGATTAATTGTTTACAACATATATATTGAGTATACAGATGGTAAATGAGACAAAAGACTATAAATCATATATTATGATATCTCCGGAGTACAATGTCAAATGCAACCGATAAAAAAAAAAATCACTCAGCTATATCAATGACAAAAGGATATTAGCCAGAATACAATAAGCAAACTAAAATGATAATACCCGATGATAGATGACACTACGGGATCAATGGATAATCTGCAAGTTATGGCAGCTCATGCGGTAACTGCTGCAAGTCCGAAAAGTTTGCCCTGGTGGCTAGATCTCTTGAATTGGTCTGCAAACTATCCCAAACAATGCACCCTGTTGCCCTCTCAGTCCTGGTGACTAACCGGCCCCTATGTTGGTCTGTCTGGACCCGGATGCATCTCCCCTGGAGGAACGCGCCCCTCTACTACCGGAAAATTGGTCCCTAGTGATTCCACTGTCGAAATCGACTGAGATGTGTCTCAAACTGATTGCCCTAGCCTACTATGAAATGGGTCGAAGGGGTTTTCCTAAATCTGATATGATGATCGCTCGGGAACCCCGACTGTGTCCACCCCAAGGGAAAATGCATCCCTGATGATTCCCCCGTCAAAATATGACGAGAAACTAGGCAAAATATGTGTATGTCCTGCCTCTCAAATGGGTCAGAGGGGAATCTCTGAACTCTCCCTGAATGGGACAAGTCGATCCACTAAACCTCCTCAGAAGGTGCGCCCTCTCCCTAAACAAGTGCGCCCTTGTTATTGAACCCTGTAGAACTATTGTTGAAGACTCATGGAAGACCTGTGTGATCTCCCCCATGACTAGGGTGTGTCTCTTGTTATCGCTCAATTTGTAGTCTAGGTCAAGTAGCTTGAAGGTGTGGGCCAAACTGGCGTAACAGGAACTTCCCCACCCAATGTCACCTCGATGGGGGGCTCTTTCTATTCAGGGTGGCTAATCCCAAGGGAGACGTCCCTAGTAATCTGGTCTATTGAAGGGAAAAGGATCAAGAGATTAAGGCTAAAAGGTCAAAGTAGGTTTTCTCCTTCACAGATTACTGCCAAGAAAAGATAGTCAAAAGAAGGTATTCCACAGAAAATGGCACCTGTTTGCGAGACAAGACAATGATAAAACTAAAATATGCCACAGTGCTTAGTACTTCAATTGTAAATGACTATCAATATGAAATATACATAAGCAATAAATTAAAGTAATTATTGACGAAGTCAATGATTGCAATAAAGGCTATGGCTTGAAATATTACTTCTTCAATAAATACAAAATGATACTAGCATTCAATGTACAATATCAATCCTTGAATTATCACAATGCATTAAGTATCACAAATATGCTCATATATATAATGTTGTTGCGTCAAGCCTGCTAAGGGTGACGTCAGCCCTATTCTAGGTTAGTTTAGCTAGACAATAAAGTGAACATTTTGTTGATTAGGCCAATGAAATTGCTTAACACTTCAATGCCTATCAAAGGATGACCTAGCCGCAACTTTTATACTAGTCTAGAGTTAAAATTAGGCATGACATCATCATAAGTCTAGGGTTAGTAGGTCGCTAGGGTTAGTTAGGGTTTCAATTTAAGAGTTTTGAGAAGGTTGTTTTAACACTATAGACTCAACGTTGTGGTTTTGGACTAGTGCCTTAGGGTAAATGGAGTCAAGGACTAAGGCTAAAGGCTTGGAAGGATCTAAATCTAAGGACGGGAGAGTTAGGCTTAATGGTGCTGCAATGGCAGGGCCATGAAGTCAAAACCCTAAGGGGAGGAGGCTCATTTCGGTGTAGCTAAAGCTAGGCCTCATGCTCCTCCCTCTTTCCTTAAAACTCTTTGGCAAAAACGGCTAGCTTCAAAACATAAATCTAGGGCTGAAAAGTGTTGTAGAGCCAAGGCTTTACAAACCCTAAGAGTCAAACCCTAGGTGTAAAGTTAATTAGGCCTAGGGCATCTTCCTTCTTCAATTTATGTCTAGAAACTAACTCAGAAAAAGAAGAATTAGTGTAGCAATGGCTACGCTATATCCTTCTTAATCAAATGGCTAAAGCAATCTTTATCATGGGGACATAAAGCAAGGACCTACTTGTGTGCTTGCTCCCTAGGGTTTCAATGATTAAGCAAAATAGCAAAAATGTAACCATAAAAATAAGGCATTTAACCTACAACCATTCAATCAAGAAGTTTTGCATGAAAAATGTACTTACAAATCAATGAAGAGATAATCAAACCCTAGTTGTAACACCTTCCAATGATAAAAACATCATACACATGCCAAAGATAATCCTCCCAAGTGTAGCACCTCAACTCCAAGAGCCAATAATCCAAGACAAAAGACTTAAAAAGAGATCTCTCACAAGAGAGTGAGTTGTGTTATGTTTAAAATGAGACGCAACGTCCTCTCTTTATATCATCCAAATGACCTTTGATTACATAAATAGGTCATTAAAACAGCCGACAAGGCTGACTTAACAATATTACATTATTTGTCACATTAAATGCTAAAATGTCAAAATTATGAGCTAAAAGGGAGACGTCAGGCCCCTCTGAGGGATACGTTGGCCCTTTTTGGGTAAGATCAGCATCCAATAGGCAAAACGTTGGCCCTTCTAGGGCTCCTGCAAGCTGCCACACGTGCCAAATGGTCCAAGCACACTGCCACATCCTCCAGAAAACGTCCAGCCTGCCCTGGGTGGCGTCTTGTCCATCAAAAGCCATCATCTCATCTGCAATGGGCGATCCCCCTAGGTCGAGCTCTGCCAAAGTGTCCTGGGTGAGGACGTCCTTCTTCTTCTTCATGCAAGGGCTCATCATGACGTTGTCCTGCCTCTGCCATCCCAGCAACCATCTAATGGGCTCTTCAGCCCCATGGAGGTCCGAGCTAATCATCTCCCCATGTGTACCGGTCCTCTGGTACCTGTCCTCCGGGTATGGTCCTGCACATCAAAGACTACGCCCTCCATGGGCTCATTAGTCATAGGGATCATAGCAATGCAAATCATTTTTCATCATTAAATTTATCAAATACATGCATGAAATCCCTAAAATATCATCAAAGAGCTCAAAGATATTACACAGATCTACTATACAAAGCTGAAGAAACCGATAGAACAACCTATTGGGCTAACACCCACAAGAGATGGAAAGTTTCCTCAGAAGATCATTCAAGCCATGTTTTATGAGGTGATATGGTTTTAGGGATGTCCAGTCACAGTAAGACCAAGGGCAGGTGTTGTCTGTGGGTGCCTTTGTAGGAGGCGAGTCGTACCCGTCATGGATGCATTTTTTCCAAGCCCTTTATTGCCTTTATCTTTTTATTTATTGCTTTTCTTTCTTTTTTACTTCAAGGTCTGACCAGAGGACACTGCCTTGGCTTGGTGACCAGAGCTGACAGTGTTACCCACTGGTATCTTCGCA
>ML812549.1:48666-59935 GCA_009831015.1 Picea engelmannii
TGGAGGATGATGGCATTGGGCCACACACATCTGAATGAATGAGTTCTAGGACTCCTTCTGCTTTGTTGTCTCTCTTCGGAAAAGGGTTCTTGATGTTCTTCCCTTGTGCACATCCATTGCACACGCCTTCATGGTCAACCTTGGGTTCTGGTAGACCTGTGACAACTTTGCATACGTATGGTAGCACCTTGTAGTTGATGTGAGCTAATCTTCTATGCCAAAGTTCACATGGATTCTCAATGGCATGGGCCATGGCAGCTTCTAAGTGACCCTTTAGCTTGTACAAGCCACCTTCTTCTTTTCCAATGATGATTGCTTCTTTTATGGTTTCTCCTTTAGTACGTTGCCTTCTGCAACCTTCACTATTGCTTCCTTAGGGTTATTACCTGTGACCGGGAACAAGGTCAACAAAACAGCAAGCAAGAGTAATATCCTTTTGATAATATAAAGCAATAGCATGAACAATCATCACAGTAGCTCCTTTAGAGCTATCACTTGTAACTTGTCTGAAGCAAAGATTAAAGGTAAGGAGTACAATACAAAATGAGGTCAACACTCTCATAGTGTTGTGATCAAACATTCCTCCATGGCAACCTGGAACTAACAGAAGAGATTTCTCCTAGAACCTGGAGTCTTGTATTTGAGAATGAGTGTGTTGTTACTTTCCTTCCAAGTCTCCTTCACTCAAGATGACAAGTGTTTTCTTCAACCTGTCTTTTGTACTAGGACAATATGCTCTCTTGACAGAAGATTAGGTTAGAGAATAAACTCTATGATCTCTACTTTAATCTAGCTAATACCTTGACTCAGATTTTGATCAAAGGTTAGAATGATGGTCATAGCTACAACATGCAAAACTAATCAAAATAATGTCATATCAAATAGATGCATATCAGAATAATCGCACCTAGGTTGCATCATTCCTCTGAATGTGTTGGATCTTGAGATCCTTCTGGATCTATGGCAAGAGATCCCTTCGCCAGCAAATACTCTATAAAGTTTAACCATTTAAACATATGTGAGTACATACCTCTAATAGTATTTGCAGGTAGTGGCTCCATCTGGCAACAGTGGTAATCATTACCAACTCTTAAGAAATTCAAGGGTGACTGCAACTGGTACTACGACTGCAACTACAACTGGTTTTGAAACTGGAACTGCAACTTAGGGTTTTATGAGGAAACCCTAATTTTTCAAACTTCAAATTTTGAAATTCTGATCCAGGGGATAGATGCGTTGAGCTGAGGCGAGTAAGCTGGTGCAGTCAGATTTTTGAAAATACAGCTTTTACCCCCTCAAACTTGACCAACGGATTTCTGGACTGGTGCTTCTGGTTCTCTAGTACTTCTTGTACTCTAGTACTTCGAGTACTTCTGGTACTCTGGTTTTCTAGTACTTTGTAAAAACTAGGGTTTCACTTTCCGGGAGATCTAGCCACTGAAAAGTTGCGCTGAGGATGCCAAAGTGATCCTTGAGGAAGGGCGCACTTTTCTAGATGGTTTTAGGGCTGAAATACTTCACCAACAAAAAGTGTTAATTGGCATGTACGGCAACAGTGACGTTTTTCACTCTCTTGTGAAAGATGCTCCAGCTTAGCTCTGATACCATGTTAAGGTTTAAGCTATTATTAGAGTTCTTTGCATTTCAACAGATAACAATAACATAAGATAGGATCACTAAGAAATACACAATCACAAGAGACACATCATTTATCCTGGGAAACCCTCATGTGGAAGAAAACCCAACAAAAATTCCTTATTATAGATAGCCAATACAATGCCAAGAGATAAACAAATACAGAAAGTCCTCTCCCAAGGATGTGCCTCTCTCTCTCTCTCTCTTCTCCAACTGCAATTCCGAAACTTGTCTCTCAATGAGCAAGTGAAGTGTGTGTCTAAGTGAGGCGCTAGCCACCTTATTTATACAATTCTGGCATGTGTGGAAGTGTCTCTTCACTGGCAGGGCCGACTTCTCAATTTGGGTGGTTATAACCACCTTTAATATATTCTGGGGCCTCTTTAATATATTATGGGGCCGACTTCTTCTTCTGCCTATTACAATTATATTTTGACCAATCCGCAAAAGGGGAATTGGCCCTTTACAATAATCGACATGATCAATCCGCAATGGGGATTGATCCAATGAATAATATATCAATAATAATTAGAATACACTTTGCAGTTACATTATTTCAACACAGGCACCCAGAGCATTTTATGGCAGGATCGACAGTTTTCTGACGAGCTTAGGATTTACAAAGAGCAGTGCAAATCCTAACCTTTACTTTAAGGTTGTGGATGATGGTCCGGTAATACTATTGTTGTATGTGGATGACCTATTTCTAACAGATGTGGAAAAGCTCATCTAAGAGTGTAAGAGAAAATTGGTTATTGAGTCTGAGATGAGAGATTTCAGGATGATGCATTACTTTTTCAGTCTCGAGGTATGGCAGAGACAAGATGAGATCTTTCTGAATCAAGAGAAGTATGCAGTGGAAATCCTGAAGAGGTTCGGGATCTTGGATTACAAGGCAATGGCTACACCTATCATATCAAATCTAAAGTTGTTGCGGGATACGACTTCAAAGACGGTGGATGTTACTTTATACATCCAGATGGTGGGTTCTTTGATGTACTTGACAAACACGAAACCGGATATATGTTTTGGTGTGAACACCTCGAGTCAGTATATGGAGCAGCTCAAGCAGGTTCATTTGGTTGCAGCAAAACATGTGATCAGGTACCTTAAGGGTACATTGGATTATGGTCTCAGGTATGTGACAAACCATGAGCTCGAGTTATATGGATATTCGGATTCAGATTGGGCTAGAAGTATTCCTGATCGAAAGAGTACTTCGACATATCGCTTCAATCTAGGCTCCATTATGGTTTTGTGCAGCAGCAGGAAGCAATCATGTGTAGCACTCAGTACGGCTGAGGCTGAATAAGTGGCAGCATGTGTAGCATGTAGAGAGAAGCAGTGTGGCTTCAGAAGCAACTGTCTAGGTTATTTGGTCTCAAACTGGAGGCGACCTGCATTTGGTGTGACAACTAGAGATGCATGAAGTTGTCAGAGAATGTAGTGTTCCATAACAGGTCGAAGCATATCAAGATAAAATATCACTATATCAGGGATGTGGTGCAGAGGGGAGCAGTGAGGCTCCAGTAGGTGACTACCGAGGAGCAGGTTGCGGACGTGTTGACCAAGCCACTGTCAAGGACGAAGTTTAATCACTTCAAGGACAAGCTTGGCATGGTCCCTCTTCAGAGGGAGTGACGAGGTATAGATGCATTGTGCGGTAGTGGATGTCCTAGGGACATGTTGTAGCTATTTGAGAGCTACCCACAGGCCTTGGATGCATTGGGTGTGAAGTCACAGGGGTGCACATGATGAGGTACAGATGCATTGTGGGGTAGTGGATGTCATGCTAACATATTGAAGCTATTTCAGAGCTACCCACAAGCCTTGGATGCATTGGCTGTGAAGTCATGTTGTACTATGGATATTCGATGATGTATAGATTCATATGTTCAACAGTCAATGGTCATGAGCTCCTGTGGCAACAAAGAATACCTTCCTAGTTCAGAGGGAGTGTTGATATTTTGATGTAACTACTGAAAATATTCTTTTGTATTTGTATTGGTCAAAACTCGAGAAGGTTATTGTAATCTTATTGTATAAATCAGCTCAAAAGAAATTATTATTTTATTGTTATACTTATTTTAAAATTCAAAATGGCCCCTCTTAGGGTTGCATCCTTTTGGGATTCAGTGATGTGTATAAATAGAGGTTGAGTTCCTCTCATTTGTACACACACACAACTCGCCTTCTCTTGTGTATTTGGAGCATAACAAAGAAGGTCTAGCGCAGGAGGTCTTGGTTTCTTGGTCTTTGGTATCTTGGTGTTGGTCTATTTGTGGAGAGCTATAGCGTGACATTGTACTAGTTGAAGGAATCTATACCGAGGAATTTGTTGCTAGTTTTTCTCCCCTGGGAGGGTTTCCTAGGATATATCTTGTGTTCTGTGATTGTTCATCTTTCAGTGATCCTATTACATGCAATCGTTAATGAATGTTAAAAGAAGATAATTGTAACTTTTAAAATTTCAACAGTTACTCCTTTAAATTTCAATTTGTACAATCAAACACTCAACCCACATTCCTACTTCGATGTGCATATTCCATATACAACTTCACAATCAACACACACCTCCTAGTTGCTTCTAATTTTAAAATCAAATTAGAGGAAATTATCTATACCAGTAGCACACTACGTCTCTTAGTGTTGCAGGGAACACCTTCACCCAGATGGTGTTGATGTTTGTAGCATTGGATAGGTACTTCCTCATAGGTCTAAGTGTTTAGACATGTGGAAGTCGTCCAATGCTTTGTACCTTAGTAATTAACTTTAATTAAAGGAATTACTGAATCAAAGTGCTTTTATTAATTAATCGAGTTTAATTTAATGAAATGTTAAAGTTTTTAACATTGGTGAATTAAATAAATCTTAGCCATTGATCTCAAGTAAGGTAAGATCTAATTTCAATTGATAATCATTTTGGAGATTAGGGTTAGGTCATAACTTAAGATTGAAGAAATATAAGGATCCTAAAGCTACCCAACAGATTGTTCGACAACACAAGTATTCCAATAAAGGACGAACACCTTCAGTAACCACTCACACAACCAGATTAAATATCAACACACCGTTGTTTTGACGTGGTAAAACACATACGGGGAAACATGCACGGCCCCAACCAACGCGGCCACTTCAAGCAGTTTATTAATGCAAAAGAAAAAGATTACAAAGAGATTTTACAAGAGAGTTTCTCACAATCAATCGTCGGCAAATGACCCTCCATGCTCTTTAAATAGAGATTATGGACTAATCATGTGCTAAGCCACGGATCAATGGTCTTTAAGATCGAGGAGAATATGAACCGTCGGATCACTCTATGTCGGGAACATATCGTGACCGTCGGATTTCCTGACTACAGATGCATACTAATGCATACTAAAGAAACACACTAAGAAACAGACTTTTACCTAACGACATATTAGACCAAGTAGATCTTAACTAACTCCTAATTGTCTAAATATCCTAACACGGATCTGTCATTTGATCTCTTGTTGGGCACTAAGTTCAAGGGTTTCAAATCTGATTTCTCACTGTTTTTAGGACAGCCAACAGATCTAATATTTTGGCCCACTAAATCTGCCTTTAAGCTTGTGATTTGATGCTCTTTTAGTGCCTCTTGTTTAGGGGTTTAAGAGGGATAGTTTTCTTGTCCAAGTTAGTCTTTAAACATGCACTAAAACATCAAATACTCCTCTAGATCTTTTACACTTTTATGCTGAAAGTAAATAAGCAAACCATGACAAATGAACACAAGTGTTTTTGGTAAACATGACCCTGGAAAAACGCCCATTGGAAAAACCAGTAAGATGTCATTAATGATGTCATAAAGTCAAAGTGACTTTATAACATAAAGTAAAAAGTGAGGGTCAAATATTTCCCCCTTTGCGTTTAGAGACTCACAAACACAAAGGGACCACCTTCCAAGGTACCCAAATCTCAACAAAGATTATAAAAGCAAGGCTAGGTGAAGGGGAGAGACACATCTTGGAGACATCTATTGGAGTCAGTGACTCATAGAGAGAGAGCAAAGAAGGACTTTTGATCAAGGAGATATCAGCAAGGATGAAGGACTTTCACCTAGAGATCAGCTCAATCTAAAGGAGAAGGAAGTAGCAACAGCTTGATATGGTAGCAAGGATAGATCTTGGCAGCTAGCAACAGTAGGTACAACTGCAAATTGGGTCGTATAAAGTTGGAGCAACGTTGTACACAATAGACCGAAATCCAAAGCGTGTATATACGCATCGCATAGGTGCAAAAGAGCACTTACATGTGCGTCACACAGGTGCAGCAAGGCACATACATACAAGTCAGAGCAGCAATAGAGGGCGCATACATACACAAAAAGCAATGGACACAGGCGTGTACATATGGGAAGGGCAGTGGACACAGGCACCTACCTATGCGGAGGGCAGTGGACACAGGCGCATACATACTCATTGTGCAGGTCTTACAGGGCGCATACTGATCGTACAGGATGGCAGTACAAGGCCATATAGTAGCGACAGAGTTGTTGGGTTGCGGGAGTTAGCTGCATATTTCTGTTTCTATTCTAAGTGAGCAATTTTCCCAGTTTGGGAGCCCTTGTAAGCTTGGAATCATTATTTAATGAAAATTTGATTTGAAGGGAAAATTTTCTATGTGTTGTGTGAAGTTTGGTTTCCAGTTGCTTCCGTTGATTTGTTTATTTCAGTTAATTATTCAATCAGCATATTTTATTTTGAGCTGCAAATTTAATTCTCAACAAGGAAATCACAAGGAAATAATTTATCTAGGCACTAAATTAGAAAATTAACATGGTGTCAAAGTCTGCACTCTGAGAGAGAGACCAATTTCAAATACACATCAATTTCTGCAGTATATTTATAAACCAGAAGTGAAATTTGTGTGGGTGCTTGAAGGAATAAGCATACGGCAGTTGTTTGTGTTTAGATCTAGAAATGGCAGCAACCAATCTCAGGTTTGAAGACCGGTTGGATGGAACATATAACTTCCTGTCCTGGAAGGTGAGGGTAACCTTGCTTTTGAAGGAACATGACCTTTGGGAGATTGTAGAGAAGGTTGTTCTTGTACCAACAAATGCAACTCAGAAGGAAACTCATGAGAAGAAGGACATCAAAGTCTAGAGAGTGATCATAGATGCTATGAAGGAACATTTGATCCCTCACATGGAAGAGACGCAGTTGGCCAAAGAGATGTTCAAGGCTCTAGTCAATTTGATCCAGAGTAACAACTTAAACAGGAAGATGATCTTGAGAAACAAACTCAGATCCATCCAAATGTCGAGATCTGACAATGTTACCATCTACTTCATGAGGATCATCTAGACACATGATCATCTTGCAGCCATTGGGATAAGTAGATGACATAGAACTTGTAAATGTGGCATTGAATGGTTTCACCAAGTCATGGGAACCCTTTGTCAAGGGAGTCTGCGCTTGGGAGAAACTTCCCAATTGGGAGAGGCTATCAGATGATTGCATCCAGGAAGAGACTCGGGAGGAGTCTATTATCGCACAAACTGTAGGTTGGGCAAAGCCCGGCCCAATCCACGAGATGGTGATAATTGTGGGAGAGTCTACCCACTGTCACCTTAGATACACCCTCCCCTCACTTTAGTGAAGGATAAATCCAACACAAAGGGGGGAATCCCAAGTGATCCAAGGGGGAAATGAGATGGAAAGTGAGGTTATGGAAGTGAAGCCCTTATCGATCAAGTTATGAAGAGATAGAAGGCTTGGGATGAAGTCTTGTTGACGAGGGAAGGTCGCCAAGAAATAGTTTACCTGCAAAAGATAGTTGTACCCACCCGAGACACAAGAAGAGACGAGTATACAAGCCTAAAGATTAAGTGGACAATCAAGTTAAGCTTGTTGTCCCAAACTACTCCAGTAAACAAGAATATATATCAGCAAGGAACAAAGCTAATTACTGCAGATATAACCACTCAAAGCATCAAAGGTTTATTGAGAAATGAAGCAGAAAACAACTAGATTAGTTCCCAATACTTTAGCACAAACTTTAGTCATATTAAAGGGTTGTTGTATGATGTTTTCAGAGTATATTTGTAACAGCCAAGTGGCTGTACAAAATATTTGCGACAGAAGAAAGTTTCAACCACGAGAATAAGCAAGTAATCTGACAAAAGGTTCACCAATAAGCGGTAGAATGATAGTAATGGCTTACAAGCAAATTTCCATGCTGAAAATGCAAGTTAATATTGAAGATATAAAGTGATTTGCTGCAGCCCTAATGGCTGTAGCTTTTACTTAGTTATAGCTCCAAGAATACTCGGCCAATCAAGATGCCCTAGCAGCTTTAGCAATCTTAAAGCATCAAGAAAAGATTCCAACTTGAACAAAATCAATATCTCTCTAAATCACGTTTACCAATGCAAGCAATTTATCTCTCCAATGCAAATAAAGATTAGTGCCTTGCCAAATGGGTTATGGAGTCTTCTTTTATTAAGTTAGGTCTACTAAATCTCAAGGGGTGTAAGCCCTTTTACTCCCTTGAGATAGCAACCCTAACAAGGTAAAGTGTAGGAGGGTGTAAGCCCTTTTACTCCTCCTAGCAACCTTTGCAATAGTCTTTTCAACAAACAATAATGATAAAACTTGGTGGAGGTTGTAAACACTTATACTCCTCCAAGGATCTAGCCAATAACAACCATGGAACAAGAAAGAAACTTGACAAAATGCAGATTTTCCTTACCAATTCCAAAAAAGTGCCAAGACAAACCCTAGTTACCAAGTATTTTTCACCATCAAAGTGAGAGAAAGAGCCTCCAAGAGATAGCGCACCACTTCACTCAATAAGACAAGAGCCAAACCATATCACAAGAGAGAGAGAGAGAGAGAGAAAGAATTTGCCCAAGAGGAGCGCAAATTTCAGCCAAGTAGTCTTCTCCAAATGGGACAGTTATGATGAAAAAGAAATAGAAATAATCCTTATTTATACAAATCCTCTAAAATGTATTTGTCCATTTAACTTTAGGGTAAACCACAAAGTAAGCGACCAACAACCCTTACTTTTCCCCTTTACAACTTTAAATTTGATTTTGCACATAAGAAAACCCTAAAAGAAGCATGGCGTCACCCATTTAGGGCAACGTTTTGGCACTTGGAGAAATTCGTTGAGCTTGGAGATGGAACATTGGGCTTTCAAAGGCCTTCCTCTCATGAGCTAAGGTCTCCTCCATCAAGCCAAGGTCTCTCTCCATCCAAACGGTGCCAAGTCTTAAGTCAACCACACCACCACTCCAAACGCTAGCCCTAAGGTGACATCAAGCCCTCCAAATGTGACATTTTGACCTCCAAAGTAAAAACATTGGGCTTGTAGGGGCTAGGTGAGGTCATCCAAGATGTCTCTCAAGCCTCCAAAGGCTGTCATCACCATCTGGTGTGCGGTCCATGGTCTCCATCGTGTAGGCCTCATGCCCCAAGGAAGCCCAATCTAGGCTTTGTTAAGTTTTAATGCCTAGCTCATGCACATGTGGTTTATTTCAATTTAGCATGTACTTGAACCATAAACAACGTAGCTACTCTAGTTGCAATAACCAAGATCACAAGAAGAATAACCATGCACAAGAACACAAGAGTTTATCCTGGCAAAACCCTTCACAACCAAGGGAAAAACCCAAAGATCCTTTGTTATATTCTCAAGAGAAGATCTTCCACACACCACCAAACCCTAGCACACAAGAGGGTGCTTACTTGACCTAGAAACTTGCGCCCAAGACAGATGCGCACTTCAGACGTACAAGTGTTGTTGAAATTATGACATGACAAGTGAAGTGAGTGGGATCCACAATGGGGATCTACTCCTATTTATACAAGAATTGACACATCAATAGGTGTGTCTATTGGTACCATAGGGCCCACCTCTTCAACTGAATAATATAATTAATCCTTACACAATATTAATTATCTTTCACATGGTGGGGCTGACTTGTACCCTTCACAACATAAATTAGGGTTACAACGAATCTTATTCTCAAACAATATAGCAAGGGATCCACACATCATCTAGTGCTCAGCCACTAGGGGCACGTCCACATGTGCTCACCCATACGGACGTCACACTCAACATATCACTCAACTAAGTCCACAGGAGTATCATCTGGACAACCATCTCATGCCAACTCAACTAAGTCCATAGGAGTACCAGGCAGGGGACCATCTCAAGCCCACTCAACTCAGTCCGGAGGAGTACAAGGCAGGAGACCATCTCAAGTCATCTCAACTCAGTCTAGAGGAGTAGACAAGAGACCACTGTTGAAATAATGTAACTGCAAAGAGCATTCTAATTATTATTTTAGTATTGGATTAAATCCCCATTGCAGATTAATCATTTCATTATTATTATTATTGTTATTCGATTAATCCCCATTGAGGATTAATCATGTCGATAATTGTATAAGGACCAAATCCCCTTTTACGGATTGGTCATCAGACAATTACAAAGGATAGAATAAGAAGTCGGCCCCAGCAGTTATTATGGAAGACCCAGAATTAATTAAAGGTGGGTTTACCCACCCAGAGTGAGAGGTCAGCCCTGCTAGTTGTGACCTTTCACACGTGCCAGTCTTATATAAATAGGAGGCTAGTGCCTCACTTCTAACACACAACTCACTTGCTCATTCTCTTATGAGGCAAGCTGCAATTAACAGTTGGAGAGAGGGAGAAGAGTGGTGTATCTCTTAGGGAGGACTATCTGTATTGGTTTGAGTTATCTCTTGACCATTGTATAAGCTATTTATAATAAGGAATTTTTTGCTGGGTTTTCTTCCCCTAGAGGGTTTCCCAGGATAAATGTTGTGTCTCTTGTGAATGTGTATTTATCAATGATCTTGTTCTTATGATGCTTTTATCTATTGAAATGCAAAGAACTATAATAATGGCCTAAACATTAACATGGTATTAGAGCCAACCTGAAGGAAGCACAATTTGTAAGAGGAAAAACGTCACTGTTACCGTACCCAAAAATTAGGGTTTTGCAAAAGTGAGTATTTTCAGCTCCCTAACCTCCTAGAAAGTTGTGCCCTCCCCCAAGGATCAATTTGGCACCTAGAGCGCACCTTTTCAGTGGCTGGATCTTCCGCAAAGTGAAACCCTAGTTTCACAAAGTACCCGAAAACCAAAAAACCAGAGTACCAGAAGTACCAGAAAACCAGAAGCACTAGTCCAGAAATCCGCAGATCAGACTTGAAGGGGTAAAAGTTGGATTTTTGAAATTCCAACTATACCAGCTAACTCGCCTTAGCCCAGCGCATCTAATCCCTGGATCAGAATTTCAAAATTCGAAGTTTGAAAATTAGGGTTTCCTCATAAAACCCTAAGTTGCAGTTGCAGTTGCAGTTGCAGTCTCAGAACCAGTTGCAGTTGCAGTACCAGTTGCAGTTGCAGCCGTAGAATCAGTTGCAATCACCCTTGAAGTTTTTCGTAATGATTACCGCTGCTACCAGATGCAGCCACTACCTGCAAATTCTATTAGAGGTATGTACTTACATATGTTTAATGGTTAAACCCTAAAGAGTATTTGCAAGAGAAGGGATCTTTTTCCATAGATCCAGAAGGATCTCAAGATCCAACACATTCAGAGGAATGATGCAACCCAGGTGTGATTATTC
>ML812549.1:69692-89851 GCA_009831015.1 Picea engelmannii
GACCAAAAAGTAAGGATGTGGTATCATCAAAATGGCTCTTCAAAATAAAACATGCTGCTGATGGAAGTATTGAGAAATATAAAGCAAGATTTGTCGCTTGTGGATTTTCCCAGAAGGAAGGTATTGACTATGAAGAGACATTCGCTCTTGTGGACAGATACACTTCGATCAAAACCATTATAGCTCTTACTGCCAAGATGAAATTGAAGCTGCACCAGATGGACGTAAATACAGCTTTCCTGGATGGTGTTATCGAAGAGGAAGTGTATATAGAGCAACCCCAAGGATTTGAGGTTGAAGACAGGAAGTCTCATGTCTGCCGATTGAAGAAAGCCTTATACGGATTGAAGCAAGCTCCCAGAGCTTGATATGGCCGTATAGACAATTTCTTGACGAGCTTAGGGTTTACCAAGAGTAAAGTAGACTCAAATCTCTACTTCAAAATTATGGATAATGAACCAGTCATATTATTACTATATGTGGATGACTTATTCTTAACTGGAGAAGAAAAGTTCATCACTGAATGTAAACAAAGACTTGCCGCAGAATTTGAAATGAAAGACCTTGGTCTAATGCATTACTTCTTAGGCCTTGAGGTATGGCAGAGTCCAGAAAGAATCTTCTTTAACCAAGGGAAGTACACGGTCGAAATCTTAGATAGATTCGACATGCTAGAATTCTAGTCCATGAATAATCCCATGGAAGCGAAGCTGAAGCTGTTGGTCGATACTTTGACAAATTTGATAGATGCCACACTGTACAGACAAATTATTGGATCGTTGATGTACCTGACGAACACCAGACCAAACATCTGTTTTGCAGTGAATACCTTGAGTCAATTTCTGGTAGAGCCCAGAAGTGTTCACCTAGTGGCTGCAAAACATGTGATGAGGTACCTTAAAGGTACAATGGATTATGGTCTCAGCTATGATGGAGATCATGACTTCACATTGAGTGGATATACTGATGCAGATTGGGCAGGAAGCGTTGCAGACAAAAAAAGCACTTACGGATGTTGTTTCAGTTTGGGATCAGCCATGATCTCGTGGCAAAGTTGGAAGCAATCCAGTATTGCTCTCAGCACAGCGGAAGAAGATTACATTGCCGCATGTTCTGCTAGCTGCGAAGCTATATGGCTTCGAAAGTTGCTGACAGGCCTATTTGACTTGCAGATGAGAGCAACCACGATTCTATGTGACAACCAGAGCTACATAAAGATGACAGAGTATCCTGTATTCCACGACAGGTCGAAGCACATAGAAATCCACTATCATGTCATCTGCGACATGGTACAGAGAGGAGCCTTGAAGCTCCAGTACATTAGCACGGATGAACAGGTTGCTGACGTGTTGACTAAACCTCTATCTCTTGTAAAGTTTGAACACTTTAGAGATAAGCTTGGTATAGTCCGAAAGGACCCTCCCTGAAAGGGGGAGTATATATATTTTCCTTGCTTCTGACCTCACTGTTAGACGTAAAGCAAGATGAGTCATTGCTTCTGACCTCGCTCTTAGACGTAAAGCATGACGTCGTGTGATCCTTGCTTCTGACCTTGCTGTTAGACGTAAAGCAAGATGAGTCATTGCTTCTAACCTCGCTGTTAGACGTAAAGCATGACGTTGTGTGATCCTTGCTTCTTACCTCACTGTTAGATGTAAAGCATGACGTCGTGTGATCCTTGCTTCTGACCTCGCTGTTAGACGTAAAGCAAGATGAGTCATTGCTTTTGACCTCGCTGTTAGACGTAAAGCATGACGTTGTTGATTCCTTGCTTCTGACCTAGTTGTTAGACGTAAAGCAAGATGATTCCTCGCTTCTGACCTCGTTGTTAGACGTTAAGCGAGATGTTGATGTGTTCCTTGCTTCTGACCTCGTTGTTAGACGTAAAGCAAGATGAGTCATGCTTCTGACCTCGCTGTTAGACATAAAGCATGACGTTGTGATTCCTCGCTTCTGACCTAGTTGTTAGACGTAAAGCGAGATGATGATATTCCTTGCTTCTGACCTAGTTGTTAGACGTAAAGAAAGATGTGACTGACACTGAGCTACCAGCTTAACAGCTGTGACATTGAGCCAGTGTAGTGTTGTCAGCCTAGTGTTGTGATGAGGTATCATTTTTTTCTGATACATATTTGATGCAGATGATGATAGCATTCTTTCGAGAATGATGATGTTGCCGATGAAGAAAAATTTCGATGACTCGTAAATATGCTAGCCAATGTTTCAAGATGATATTGACGATACTGTCCTCTTGATGCCACTGATGATGCAGACCTCTCTCGCCTGATGCTGATGAAGAATACCCTTCTTGTTAAGGGAGAGTGTTGAAATAATGTAACTGTGAAGAGCATTCTTATTATTATTGTTATTTTATTATTAGGATTAATCCCCATTGTGGATTAATAATGTCGATAATTGTATAAGGACCAAATCCCCTTTTGCGGATTGGTCATCAGACAATTTTAAAGGGCAGAATAAGAAGTCGGCCCCAGCAGTTATTATTGAACACCCAGAATTAATTAAAGGTGTGTTTACCCACCCAGAGTGAGAGGTCTGCCCTGCCAGTGAAACCCTTTCACACGTGCCAGTCTTGTATATATAGGAGGCTAGCACCTCACTTCTAACACACAACTCACTTGCTCATTATCTTATGAGGCAAGCTACAATTACCAGTTAGAGAGAGGAGAAGAAGTGTGGCGCATCTCTTGGGGAGGACTATCTGTATTGGTTTGAGTTATCTCTTGAACATTGTATAAGCTATTTATGATAAGGAAGGTTTTGTTGGGTTTTCTTCCCCTAGAGGGTTTCCCAGGATAAATGTTGTGTCTCTTGTGAATGTGTATTTCTCAGTGATGTTGTTCTTATGATGCTCTTATCTATTGAAATGCAAAGAACTACAATAATGGCATAAACATTAACAGTAAACATTGACTTCGTCGACATTTACTTTCAAATTTCTTATATTGAATATCAGATATTCTTTGATATATATGAAGTACTAACCAAGAGCCTGCATATATCAGTTTATTGGTGTTTTGTTCTCGGGCAGGGATTCTACTTGGTTATCTTTGTTGGCTATAAGTCGGACTATATATTTTGGTGGTGATCTGTGAAGGAGGAAACTTGTCATTGTCTGATTATCCTTTAGCCTCTTCAAAGCCCCAGGTCATCGGGGATGTCTCCCCTTGGCCTAACCTCCCTAAAGAAAAAGAGCCTTCCCATCGTGGTGACATTGGGTGGGATAGGTTCCTGTTGCGCCAATTTGGCCCTCTACTTTATAGCCTTTCTTCCTAGCTACAAACTGTGCGATAACATTTTGGCGTCGTTGTCGGGGAACACTAAGTCAATTCTCCTCAGACGACAAATATTTTCGGTAAGCCTTGCCTCAGAGCCTTATCTTACAAGCTTACCTGGCGACTCCACTAGGGTATTTTCCCTATTTCTTTGATAGTTTCAAGAAAACTATCTAGCGACTCCACTAATGACTAAGCCAACGATGACTTCACAATGGGATCCCTGGAACTACAAGCCTTTAGACATGAGTAACATCCTGGGGTACCCTCAACAAATGCCTTTTGAATACATAAATTTGCTCTCTGGATTCACTGGTGGTGATAGAGAGAGAGCTGACTATCACATGAGAAACTTCTGGAATTTCTTCCTATCCTACCCGGTTGATGATTATGCTGAAGACGTGGTCATGAAACTCTTCTCTGCCACTCTTTCTCACAATGCCAAAGAGTGGTATGAAAACCTCCCTGATGTCAGCATCTTGACTATGGAGCAAGTTTAGAAAACCTTTCTCGAGCAATGGTGTTGAAATAATGTAACTCCGAAGAGTATTCTTATTATTATTGTTATTTTATTCATAGGATTAATCCCCATTGTGGATTAATCATGTCGGTAAATGTATTAGGACCAAATCCCCTTTTGCGGATTGGTCATCAGAGAATTGTAATAGGCAGAATAAGAAGTCGGCCCCAGCAGTTATTATTGAGACCCAGAATTAAATTAAAGGTGGGTTTACCCACCCAGAGTGAGAGGTCGGCCCTGCCAGTGAAGCCCCTTTCACACGTGTCAATCTTGTATATATAGAGAGGCTAGCGCCTCACTTTATCACACAACACACTTGCTCATTCTTGAGAAGCAAGTTGCAACTTACCAGTGAGAGAGAAGAAGAAGAGTGGCACATCTCTTGGAGAGGACTATCTGTATTGGTTTGAGTTATCTCTTGAACATTGCATTAGCAATTTATGATAAGGAAGTTTTTCCTGGATTTTCTTCCCCTGGAGGGTTTCCCAGGATAAATGTTGTGTCTCTTGTCAATGTGTATTTCTCAGTGATCTTGTTCTTATGATGCTCTTATCTATTGAAATGCAAAGAACTATCATAAAGGAATAAACATTAACATGGTATCAGAGCCAACTTGAAGGAAACATATTTCGCAAGAAAAAAATGTCACTGTTGCAGTACCTGCAAATTAGGGTTTTGCAAAAGTGAATCTTTTCAGCCCTAAAACCACCTAGAAAGCTGTGCCCTCCCCCAAAGATCATTTTGGCACTTAGAGCGCACATTTTCAATGGCTGGATCTTCCGCAAAGTGAAACCCTAGTTTCACAAAAGTACCAGAAGCACAGAAAACCAGTACCAGAAGCACCAGTCCAGAAATCCGCAAATCAGATTTGAAGGGGTAAAAATTGGATTTTCTCATATCCAAGTATACCAAACTACTCGCCTCAGCCAACCACACCTCCTGGTAAGGTCAAAATTTGATTTTAAGAATTTTCATTTTTTGGTCATTTTCGTAGCCTCAAGTACAAGATGTTTGCAAGCACAAAGCTTGTTGAGAATCTAGAAGGCATAGACAACTTCCGTGCCTGGAAGTATAGGATCGGTCTGATCCTTGCAGAGAATGACCTAGCAAAATTTATTAAAGAAGAAGTGGAGGAACCTGAAGATGTCGTAGAGAAAGCAAAGCATCAGAAGGACTCAATCAGGGCTCAAAGAATCATTGCAGATTGAATCAAAGACCACCTGATCCCCTATGTATCATCCAAGAAAACTCCAAAGGAAATGTTTGACTCTCTAAGAAAGCTATATGAAAGAAATCAAATCAATCGAAAGATGAATCTAAGATCTCAATTGAAGAATACCAAGATGCAGAAAGGAGAAATGATTCAAGAATATTTCTCCCGAATCTCATAAATAAAAGAACAGTTAAAAGTGATTGGAGACACCATCGATGAAGACGAATTCGTAATAACGGCCATGAATGGTCTCATAATACCTTGGGATGCCTTCATCCAGTCCGTATGTGGCAGAAAGGAGAAACTACAGTTTGAGAGCCTATGGGAAGAATGCATCCAAGAAGAGACAAGGGTAGCCAACCGTGAAGCACTACTAGCAAGGGATGATGATCAAGCCATAGCTACTCATACAAAAGGACGAAGGAAGAAACCCTACTTCAAAAGGGAAACTCATAGAGAACCTCAACCATCAAACAAATTCAACAATCAAGAATCTCATCCAAGAAATTTTCAGAAGAAAGGACAACGCAAGGGACGAGATCTCTCATCCACACAATGCTATCATTGTGATAAGATGGAACAAAGGCGAATTCTTGTCCAGTCAGAAGAGAAGAATACAAGAGGAAGCACAAAAGGCAACATGCTCACATAGCCAAAAATGAAGAACCAACTATGAAGATGATTATGGACCATGTCTTGATCTCAGCTCTCTCAGGTTCTGTATCACCTGAAGAGGACACATGGCTCATTGATAGCGGTGCATCAAAACATATGACGGGTAAGAAAAATACTCTCTCTTGTATTTCAGAAAAGAATTTTTCTTAGAAAGTAACTCTTGGAGATTATTATCAATATCCCATCAAGGGAGTAGGAGAATCAAACTACAAGCTGGATTCAGAAAACTCAATAACAATGAAGGACGTGCTCTATGTGTCGGGCTTAAAGAAGAACTTACTCTCCATATCATCTTTGGACACGAAAGGCTATAGAGTTGCCTTCATAGATGGAGAAGTTCGTATGTGGGCTAAAGGAGAAAAATTAAATGAAGCAATCGTCATCGGAAGTGAAGAAAATGGCTTATATAAACTGAAGGGTCACCCAGAAACTGCCATGACCCATACCATCGAAAACTCATGCGAACTTTGGCATAGAAGATTGGCCCACATTAACTACAAGGCGCTACCATACATATGCAACGCTGTCACAGGTTTACCAGAACTCAATGTTGATCAAGAAGGCATATGCAATGGATGTGCACAAGGGAAGAATATCAAGAACCCCTTTCCTAAGAGGGATATCAAAGCAGAAGGAGTATTGGAACTCATTCATTCAAACGTGTGTGGCCCAATGCCATCATCCTCCATTAGCAGGTATGTATACTATGTATCATTTATTGATGACTATTCTCGGAAGACCTGGATATATTTCTTAAAATCTAAAGATGAAGTATTCAGTAAATTCAAGGAATTCAAACCCTTGATAGAGAATCTTTCCGAAAGAAAGATTAAGATACTCAAGTCAGATAATGTAGTAGAATATACCTAAAAAGGAGTTCATAAACTTCTGCAGAGATGTTGGCATCAAGAGGGAACTCACTACTCCCTATAATCCCCAACAAAACGGTGTAGATGAAATGAAGAACATAACAATTATGGAAGCTTTAAAGACCATGATTCACGATCAAGATCTTCCTATGTGCTTATGGGCAAAAGCAGCAATGGCAGTTGTTTATGTGCAGAACAGATTATCCCATAGTGTACTTGGGTTCAAGACCCCTGAAGAGATGTTCACTGGAAAGAAGCCAGAGGTAAGCCATCTCAAAATATTTGGCAGTCCAGTGTTTATTCATATACCGAAAGAGAAAAGAAATAAGTTGGAACCCTCCGAAAAGAAGGGAATATTTATGGGATTCTGTGAGGTATGCAAGTCCTTCAGAATCTACATACCTGGTGACCGCCATATTGAAATTAGCAGGGACGTGACCTTTGATGAAGAAGCAGCACTTAAAAAATCAAGAAGATGCCATATTGAAGAAATGTATGAAGAGGAACCTGTAAATCCCAGGACTACAGAATCCGTGCGGGAAGTTCCCAGAGCTGCAGAACCTGTAAGGAAAGTCGTAACTTCCCCTGATGAGGAGACTCTTGAAGACCACGACATAACAGAAGTTCAAGATCCTCCTCAAATGACCTTCTCCCATAAAAGAAATCCTGCTTGGGCAAGAGAGCTTATTCAAGATGGAGAGAAGTATGGTGTTCCAAAAGGAACCACAACACAGGTGAAAAGACCAAAGCCATTCTCCAGTTACACGGCTTTGATGTGCAATCTACTTGATAAAGAACCTACATGCTTTGAAGAAGCCATTCAAAAGAAGGAATGGGCAGATGCCATGACAGAGGAATACCAATCTATAATAAAGAATGATGTATGGGAAATAGTTCCCAGACCAAAAAGTAAGGATGTGGTATCATCAAAATGGCTCTTCAAAATACAACATGTTGTTGATGGAAGTATTGAAAAATATAAAGCAAGATTTGTCGCTCGTGGCTTTTCCCAAAAGGAAGGCATTGACTAAGAAGAAGCATTCGCTCCTGTGGCCAGATACACTTCGATCAGAACCATTATAGCTCTTGCTGCCAAGATGAAATGGAAACTGCACTAGATGGGCGTGAAGACAGCTTTCCTGAATGGTGTTATCGAAGAGGAAGTGTATATAGAGCAACCCCAAGGATTTGAGGTTGAAGACAAGAAGTCTCATGTCGGTCGATTGAAGAAAGCCTTATACGGATTGAAGCAAGCTCCTAAAGCTTGGTATGGCCATATAGACAATTTCTTGACGAACTTAGGCTTTACCAAGAGTAAAGCAGACTCAAATCTCTACTTCAAAATTATGGATAATGAACCAGTAATATTACTACTGTATGTGGATGACTTATTCTTAACTAGAGAAGAAAAGCTCATCGCTGAATGTAAACAGCGACTTGCTACAGAATTTGAAATGAAAGACCTTGGCCTAATGCATTTACTTCTTAGGTCTTGAGGTATGGTAGAGTCCAGAAAGGATCTTCCTTAACCAAGGGAAGTACACGGTCGAAATCTTAAAGAGATTCGACATGCTAGAATGCAAGCCCATGAATACACCCATGGAAGCGAAGATGAAGCTGCTAGTCGATACTTCATCAGACTTGATAGATGCCACACTATACAGACAGATTATTGGATCGTTGATGTACTTGACGAACACCAGACCAGACATCTATTTTGCAGTGAACACCTTGAGTCAATTTCTGGTAGAGCCCAAACGTGTTCACCTAGTGGCTGCAAAACATGTGATGAGGTACCTTAAAGGTACAATGGATTATGGTCTCAGCTATGATGGAGATCATGAATTCACATTGAGTGGATATACTGATGCAGATTGGGCAGGAAGCGTTGCTGACAGAAAAAGCACTTTCGAATGTTGTTTCAGTTTCGGATCAGCCATGATCTCATGGCAGAGTAGGAAGCAATCCAGTATTGCTCTCAGCACAGTGGAAGCAGAGTACATTGCCGCATGTTCTGCTAGCTGCGAAGCTATATGGCTTCGAAATTTGCTAACTGGCTTATTTGACTTGGAGATGAGAGCAACCGTGATTCTATGTGACAACCAGAGCTGCATAAAGATGAAAGATAATCATGTATTCCATGACAGGTCGAAGCACATAGAGATCCGCTATCATTTCATCCGTGACATGGTACTGAGAGGAGCCTTGAAGCTCCAGTACATTAGCACGGATGAACATGTTGCTGACGTGTTGACCAAACCTCTATCTCATGTAAAGTTTGAACACTTTCGAGATAAGCTTGGTATAGTCTGAAAGGACCCTCCCTGAAAGGGGGAGTATATATTTATTCCTTTCTTCTGACCTCGCTGTTAGACGTAAAGCAAGATGAGCCATTGCTTCTGACCTCACTGTTAGACGTAAAGCATGACGCTATGTGTTCCTTGCTTCTAACCTCGTTGTTAGACATAAAGCAAGATGAGTCATTGCTTCTGGCCTCGCTGTTAGACATAAAGCATGACGCTGTGTGTTCCTTGCTTCTGACCTCGCTGTTAGACGTAAAGCAAGATGAGTCATTTCTTCTGACCTCGCTGTTAGACATAAAGCATGACGCTGTGTGTTCCTTGCTTCTGACCTCGCTGTTAGATGTAAAGCATGACGTTGTGTGTTCCTTGCTTCTAACCTAGTTGTTAGACGTAAAGCAAGATGATTCCTCACTTCTGACCTCGTTGTTAGATGTAAAGCGAGATGTTGATGTGCTCCTTGCTTCTAACCCAGTTGTTAGACGTAAAGCAAGATGATTCCTCGCTTCTGACCTCGTTGTTAGACGTAAAGCGAGACGTTGATGTGTTCCTTGCTTCTGACCCCGTTGTTAGACGTAAAGCAAGATGATTCCTCGCTTTTGACCTCGTTGTTAGACATAAAGCGAGATGTTGATATATACCTTGCTTCTGACCTAGTTGTTAGACGTAAAGCAAGATGTGACTGACACTGAGCTACCAGCTTATCAGCTGTGACATTGAGCCAGTGTAGTACTGTAATGTGCTAGCCTAGTGTTGTGATGAGGTATCATTTTATTGATACATATTGATGCAGATGATGATGGCATTCTTTCGAGAATCATGATGTTGTCGATGAAGAAAACTTCCGATGACTCATAAATGTGCTAGCCAATGTTTCAAGATGATATTGACGATACTATCCTCCTCATGCCACTGATGATGCAGACCTCTCTTGCCTGATGCAATTGAAGAAGACCCTTCTTGTTAAGGGGGAGTGTTGAAATAATGTAACTGCAAAGAGTATTCTTATTATTATTGTTATTTTATTCATATGATTAATCCCCATTGTGGATTAATCATGTCGGTAATTGTATTAGGACCAAATCCCCTTTTGCGGATTGGTCATCGGACAATTGTAATAGGCAAAATAAGAAGTCGGCCCCAGCAGTTATTATTGAGACCCAGAATTAAATTAAAGGTGGGTTTACCCACCCAGAGTGAGAGGTCGGCCCTGCCAGTGAAGCCCCTTTCACACGTGCCAATCTTGTATATATAGAGAGGCTAGCGCCTCACTTTATCACACAACACACTTGCTTATTCTTGAGAAGCAAGCTGCAACTTACCAGTGAGAGAGAAGAAGAAGAGTGGCGCATCTCTTGGAGAGGACTATCTGTATTGGTTTGAGTTATCTCTTGAACATTGCATTAGCAATTTATGATAAGGAAGTTTTTGCTGGGTTTTCTTCCCCTCGAGGGTTTCCCAAGATAAATGTTGTGTCTCTTGTGAATGTGTATTTCTCAGTGATCTTGTTCTTATGATGCTCTTATCTATTGAAATGCAAAGAACTATAATAATGGAATAAACATTAACAAATGGGGTATCCAACTAGAAGACATCCCAGCACTATTAGAAGAACTCAACCACACAAGACAAGTTGAGGATGAAACTGTCAGAGACTTCCAGATTAAATTTGAGAACATACTATATCAAATTCCTGAGAGTCATCATCCCGGGGAGAGGTACCTGGCCCATCTCTTTACTCGTGCACTTTTGGGATATTTGAGTTTCCCTCTTGATAAAACAACCCCAAGGACGCTCGATGAAGCTTACTACGTGGCTACAGTGATTGAGGAGAACATCTCCTCGTTTGATATAGGATGCCACTTTACCTTAAGTACTCTCAATGGAGAGAGTTTGTTTACCCTTGAGAGCTTCATCATTGATCTCCAAGAAGAAGGGGAACAAACCACAGATCGACAAGGGACTGCTGAAGAAATAGTTGAGGAGTCGGAACCCAATAACGAAGTATCAACATGCCCTCTTCCACTTGATGAAGCGATCCATAAGCCTTCTCCACTTGCACAACAACAAGACGATGAGGTTAGTTTCTTTCCTTTTTAGGATTTTGATGATACATTATTTCACGATTCAGAGAGTGATGGAGAAATGGAATCCCCGAATAAAGAGCATCTTCCTTGCTGCACGAGCAAGGATAAGACAGTGATGCATGCCAAAGATGCCCAAGTCCTAGAAGCTCCTGCACAAGAAGAAAAAGTAAGTTAGCCTCCTCTCCAAGATTCGGGTAATTGTCTACTTTATGATTTGAGAAAAGAGGAGGAGATGGGTGAGCTTTTGAATGATTTCAACCCTCCATGTTATGATACTGGTACTTACATTGCTGATTTCGATCAGTTCATACATGTTGGGAGACGTAGGTGGGATGCAGTTGGTTATGATAGGGATCCTATCTATGACATGACGAGTCATCTCCAAGTATTCCCTTTGCAATTATCACAGCAAGCTCTTGGCCAGTGGCAACAAGGAGATGAGTTTGTTACCGATGCTCCCCAAACACCCAAGGATGACTTGATGCTATGCTTTCCTAATGATTTTTGATCATACCTTGAGGACTTTGATGATTGCTCCTCTGAGAATTTGGATTTATTCTATGAAGATGACTATCAACCACCGTTGTGCTCAAGTTTTGACAGGAGTAAGAACATTGTTTGCCTAAAGAGAGATTCTCATGACATTTTTCTCCAGCCACCTCTTATTACCTTACCTTGCTGTATCATTAAGGGTGTAGTTGGGAATTATACCTTTTGCATTGAGTTTCCTCTGAAGCAAACCCGAGAATCCAAGGATTGGCTGAAAACTACAGATTTCAGTCTATCATCTCATTTTTTCAACTTTCCCTTGAGAATTTGCCAGTTGTCTGCTAGATCTTTGTAGACCCCCTTCCAGGCTTCAGGGCATGAGGACATCCTAGGTAGCCAGTTTGCAGACCTTTTGAGCCAGTATTCTGAACCGTGGACTCTTCATGACCCCTTCCCAAGGTGGATTGAGTACTTTCCTCAGAGATGCACTTGGCAGGATTTTATCCCCCCCACCCGCCTCCATGAGTTAGACTTTGAGATTTCCAATGATATGATATATATTCTAACTCATGACATTTTTGTGCTTGATTTATCACTATTTTGGTTTATGATGAAGCACGAAGGAAGGTATAGTGGGACATTGTTGGATTAGCTACACTGGTTGTTTGACTACATCGAACATCCAGCCAACAGGTAAGTAAAGGTAGGTACTTTGCCTTACGTCCGCATATTGATTGTTTTACTTTAGTATATATACATCTATATGTATGCTGGGGTGGCATTACCACCCCAATTTTGTTACTTATACTTCTATCTAGATTGAGCAGGTCTGCAGGTTATGCCAGAGATGTTGAGGTTCTCATGCACTCTACGGTGAGCACATGTCCCTGAGTTGGAGCCAGATCTTATCCCCACTTTTTAGGGATAACTAGGAGATCATGTCTCGAGGCCAATACCTCCTAGACATGGAGTACCGAGAGCAGGATTGACCTGAGCATAGCCATGGAGGGCCCATCTTTTCTCCCATCATCTTTTGTCTTGACAGCAGCAACAGCATCCATCACCATCGGATTGGTCCTGTGTCAGAAGAGGTTCTTGCTCCATGAGGTAATTGGTCCAGGTTTCATGGTATGTGTCACTTTTGATCATTGAAACCTTTAAATATATGCATCTCGTTCCTCTTATCTCTAATGACTGCTTGGACCTTACATTTGCTCACTTGACCATGTTTGGGGGAATTGACAGGGTGCCCTAGAAAGCCTGTGTCTGTTGGTTTTGGTTTGCCACTGGGGGGATTTCTGAAAAGCCATCATTCGCTTCCATCATACCACCACTCTTACATCTTGTTTCCCGCTCACCTATCCCATTCCCTTTGTCCAGGAATTGGGTTGACCTTCTTCGGGACTACACCTTACCTCGTGGGAAGAAGGGGCTAAAGGCCCAGAAGGTAAAAGCAAGCTCGTAAAAGATAAAAGCCTAAAAATGAACCTCAAGATGCTTTGCCCAGGGATCCCCGACAAAGCAATAAAAGGCGTCTCAGCAAGAAACAAGAGGGACCTGGAAAAATAATGAAACAAAGACCTAGTCAGAGGATAGGGGGTCTCATCATGAGCCAGCCTATTAGGTTCATGGGTACCTAGCAGTATGACATTGCCACCAGCTGGTTACCACGCCAGGGCAGCAACTCTTGGTTGCATGGCCAAGGGAAAGGGGCTCTCGTCACGAGCCAGCCTTCTCATTTCTACGAAAGTACTTGTGGGTAACGCTATAAGCTCCGGTCACCATGCCAAGGCAGTGTCCCCTGATTAGCTCTTGAACAAAAAAAGGATAAAAAGAATAATGGAATGAAAAAGAATAAAGGCAATAATGGGCTTGGAAAAATGCATCCATGACAGGTGTAGCTCACCTTCTACAAAGGAACTCACAGGTAACACTTATGTGTCCTTGGCCCACACTGCACCCACATGCTTGGACATCCCCTGACCACATCACCTCACTTACATGGCTTGGATGAGGTCTTTCTGGGAACTTTCCTTTTTCCTGTGGACACTAGTCCAATAGGAAGCCTTGTCCTTTTCCCCAGACTTGTATTGCAGGCTTGTGTAACATCTTTGAACTATTGATTGATGTATTAGGGATTTTATGCATGTGTTTAATAATATTAATGATCAAATGTGATTGACATTGATATGATCCCTGTGACTGATGAGCCCATGGAGGGCGTAGCCTTTGATGTGCAGGACCATACCCGACGGACAGGTACCATTTGGACCGGTACACATGGGGAGATGATCAGTTCGGACCTCTATGGGGCTGAAGAGCCCATCAAATGGATGTTGAGACCCCACCATGGGGCAGAAACGAGACAGAGATGGATAGGTGTCTTGCACCGAAGAAGACGAGGACATTCCACCAGAGGCACCCCGGCAGAGATTGACCTAGGGGGATTTGCCCTTTTTCAGTCGAACGTTGGCCTTGGAAGGTCTATGACGTCATCCATCATAGCCATGATGTCATCCAACAGTATGGACGTTTTGGGAGGCAGACTGGATAGTATTGGCACGTGTGGCAGGTTGGAGAAGCCCAAGGAGGGCTAACGTTTTGCTCCAGGATGCCCCATTTTCCCTAGAAGGGGCTAATGCCTCCCTTAGAGAGGCTTCTTATCTCTTTACAGCTCAATTAGGGTTTTAATTTGACAATTTAATGTAAAACAGTATGATTTTGATAATTTCGCCTTGTCGGCCTTTTACCTGACCTAAAATGTAAAATTAGGTCAAGGTTTTGTATAAATGAGAGATTTTCACTCTCATTTTATCATCACAACTCACTCACTCATTAGTGAGATCTGAAATTAGAGCCCTATCTCGAGTTATTGGATAATTGGGTGATGCGCACTTGTTGAAGGAAGGCTATTTTGGCATATTTTGGTTTCCCTCTTGAAGGAAGGTGTTATAACTAGGGTTTGCACATTTATTTGTTGGTGAATTGTAAGTATTTTTATGCAAAACTTCTTGAATGAACGGTTGTAGTTTAATTTCTTGCATGTATTTATGATTATTGTTGAACAAAAACCCTAGGTGACAAGCACACAAGTAGGTCCTTGTCTCATGTCCCCTGATAGAGAGATTTTCAGCCATTGAAGAGGAAAAAGAGAGCCTAGTCGTAGCTACACTCCTTTCTCCTTTTCTCCCTTTGATAGCCATACCTGTTTGAGCTTAAGAAGGAGAAGAAGTCCCAGGCCTAGGTTATCTACACTTAGGGTCGTTTTCTTCTAGGGTTTGCTTGCTGTAGCAACACTCTCCCTCATTTGACTCTCTTGTCTTGACTTTTTCTTTCATGCTAGTCGTTTTTTCCATCTAAGGAAGGAGGAGAGAGCACGAGGCCTTGCCATAGCAACACCAGAGTGAGCCTCTCTCCCCTAGGGTTTTGCCTCTAAGGCCCTGCCATAGCAGCCCTTCAGAGCTCTTCCCTCCAGTCCTTAGTCGTCCTCCTTCAACCTGTGCGTCCTTCACTTTTGACTCCATTAAACCCTATGGCACTGATCTAAGTCCTCCAGCGTTGAAGTAGAACTTGATCTAAACACTCTCAAAGCTTTTCAATTGAAACCCTAACTACACTAACCCTAGCTCTAGCTAACCCTACTAACCCTAGTTGCTGACGTCATCCTTGGTTATCACATCTTTAATGCAGTAACGTTTCATTTTATGAGCAATTGAATGGTAGTTAAAGGCATTAATTAAGTCAAATATTGATTTGTTGCATTGAATGCCTTATCGTTCTAGTATTTATTGGTGAAGTGACATTACTCTTATTGCCATTTTGTAAACATGGACTTTGTCAACATTTACTTTCAAATTGCTTATATTGAATATCAAATAGTCTTTGATATATATGAAGTACTAACCAAGAGCCTGCATAAATCAGTTTATTGTTGTTTTGTTCTTGGGCATAGATTCTACTTGGTTATCTTTGTTGTCTATAAGCCGGACTATCTATTTTGGTGGTGATCTGTGAAGGGGGAAACTTGTCATTGTTTGATTATCCTTTAGCCTCTTCAAAGCCCCAAGTCATCGGGGACGTCTCCCCTGCGCCTAACCTCCCTAAAGAAAAAGAGCCTTCCCATCGTGGTGACATTGGGTGGGATAGGTTCCTATTACGCCAGTTTGTCCCTCTACTTTATAGCCTTTCTTCCTAGCTACAAACTGTGCGATAACATGTTCCAAGACTAAGGAACAATTTTCTCTCGGTCTCAATTATGGAGGACAGGGGTTTTGACGTTATATTCCAAAAAAGGCAAGTACTCATACATCTAAAGGGAGCTAGCCCTGACAGAGCAGTGAGCATTGGGGTTAGAGACGGAAATTTATACAAGTCACGAGGCAAGCTTGTTCAGGCCTTGGTACAAGACAGTGACAACATGTGTGAGTTATGGCACAGGAGGATGGGACACCTGCATTACAGGGCGTTGTCAATTCTAAGCGAGATTGTCACTGGTCTTCCATATTTCAATGTTGAGCAGCAGGGCGTATGTAAAAGGTGTGCACTTGGCAAGAATGACAAGGCTACTTTTCCCAATAGCAAGAGTAAGTCCAAAGGGATCTTGGACCTTATACATTCAAATGTGTGGACCGATGTCAGTAACATCAGTGCAACGAGCATCATACTATGTGACATTCGTTAATGATTTTTCCAGGAAAACATGGATCTTCCTTATGAAGACCAAGGATGAGGTCTTCAGTCGGTTCCGAGAGTTCAAGGCCTAGGTGGAGAACCAGACAGGGAAGAGGATCAAGGTCTTGAGATTGGATAATGGGGGAGAGTACACCTCCAATGACTTCAAGGATTTCTCGAAGGAGGCAGGAATCAAGAGGGAGATGAGAGTCTCATACAACCCTCAGTAGAATGGGGTTGCGAAGAGAAAGAACCGGTCCATAATCGATTCTACCAAGGCTATGATACATGACCAGAATCTAGCAATGTTCCTTTAGGAAGAGGCATGTAACACGTTACACGATAGTATATGTGCAGAACAAGACTCCTAAGGAAGCATTCATAGGAGTGAAGCCAAAGATAGGACATTTGAGGATCTTTGGTTGTCCAATATACATCTATGTGCCTATGGAAAAGAAGACAAAGTTGCAGCCTCCAGTAGAGAAGGGCATATTTGTGGGGTACAATGAAGCCTCAAAGGATTACAAGATCTTCATACCAGTGCAGAGAAAGATAATTGTGAGCAAGATAGTAAGTTCGAGGAGAACTTGGCATCTAGGAAGTCTCATGAGTTACCACCAATGGCAGAGGACGAGGAGCAAGAGGCTCTGAAGGGAGAACTACGTTCAGAGGCTTCTAATTCAGAGGGTCAACCTTCAGGTGGGGAGGAGGAGTTATCACCTTCCAGTTCTGTTAGGAGACCATGGTGGTTTGAGAAGACATTGAATTATGCTTAGGAGCATGTTGAGGCTCCTAGGAGCATAGTTAGGGAGAGTAGGCCTCTAAATAAGTTTTCAAACTTCTTAGCACTAAGGAGTAACGTCATTGAAGAAGCGGCAGACCATTAGGTTGATCATGATATTATGGCGCAAGATGATGTGCAGTATATTGTGCCAAGATTGGAGGGACAACCAGTTCTAGGTGACTCTTCCAGAAGTACCTTCCTTGCTAAGAGGGAGTGTTCATGTTTGTATGTAATGTTCCCAAGCCAAATTTTTTGCTCAAAACACTAACTATTTACTATTGTTATGTTTGTTCATGTGTTTGCAGTTGTATCCATAAGATGTGCATGGATTATTCAATGTTGATAGACCAAAAGATATGAAACATACAATCATAAACAATACAAGAGATATAAGAACACCAGTAGAGAATCAAAATGTCGGATCTGACCTTTATTTAGATAGTAAGAAGTCCCCGTATACAAGGGAACTGCGGATCTGGGAGAAAGCCCCAATAATAACAAAATAGGCTGCTAACTGATACAATAAGAAGAACAATACAAGATGAATGCCTCCCAAAGGCTGTAAGAGAAGAGATCCAAGCCTCCAAAGGCCACCAGCAAGTAGATCTAACTGAAGATAGAAGAATCTGATCAATGCCCTGTCAAACCTCCCCAACTAGATGAGTTGCACCCTGCTCTGAATGCTGCCAAACCCTCAAGTTTAGGCCTACCTTCTCCTGACCTCCAAATCCTCCGAAACTCACTCAGAATGTAGATCGAGCTACTAGAACCCTCTGGAACCAATCTCAAGTTGATATCAACAGTACTTCTCCAAATAGACAACCCCTAAACTAGATTACAATCTCCCTGGTTTGATAAAGTCAAGAGGGTACGTTTTCGCCTCTAGGGACCTCCAAATGCCACCAAACTTTGTCAGATCATAGATCGGGCCACTGCTACAATGATACTGAAGTCTCAAAGCAATCTAAGAATATTTGAGCCTCCAAACACTGAAAACCTCTTTCTGTAGAACGTCCTCTTTCTCCTCAATGCGTGCCAAGTTCACAGAAATAAACTGCAAGGATAAACTCCTCTAGAATAGACCAAGAATGATGCCAGGGACCCTTCGAAGAGAACCCACGTGGTACTTTTCCCAAATGTCTCCTACTTCCTCCAAATCGAACCAAAACCTCCAAGATGGTGCGCCCCCTAGCTGGAAACCCCCCTGGGTTGCGCCCTAACCTGGTAAATGCCTATAGAACCAATCCTACAACACTATAGAATGGTGTGGGAGGATTATTTCACCTCCAGGACCAAGCCTAGATCAAGAAAGGTGGGATCTTTAACTAGTGAGTTGATCTATAGGGTTTTAGACTCAAAACCCTCAAAATTGATTGTGCTCAAGAGCTCCAATGCAAATAAGATAATAATCTAGAATGAATAAGGAGTGCGCCATGCCCTTTCCTTTATAACTCCAATCTATTCCTCCATTGAGTTAGTTTTACCCTTAAGGTTAACTCTTAACCAAACTCATCTTTTCTATTTCTTCGTTGCATTACCCTTTTTCCACAAAGTCAACTTTAGAATATTACGATTCCTGGTTGATTTTGTCCCTAAAATACCTGAGAGTATAGTCTAGTGGGGAAAGCTAGACCACTGAGTCTCTCCAACCCTCTTTATCAAGAGGTGGGGGACATTACATTGTAGTATCGGATGGGTACTTTTACATAGATCTAAGTGTCTAGACATGTGGAAGTCCTCCAAAGCCTTCTACCTTGGTAATTTACTTTAATTAAAGGAATTATTAAAGTAAAATGTTTTTATTAATTAATTGAGTTTAATTTAATAAAATGCTAAAGTTATTAGCATTAGTGAATTAAATAAATCTTAGCCATTGATCTCAAGTGAGGTGAGATCTAATCTCAACCGTTAATCACTTTGGTTACGTTATAACTCAAGATTTTAAAAGCAAGGCTAGGTGTAGGGCAAAGACACATCTTGGAGACATCTATTGGAGTCAATGACTCGTAGACAGAGAGAAAATAAGGACTTTTGCTCAAGGAGATCTCAATAAGGGTGAATAAGGACTTTCACTTAGAGATCAACTCAGTCAAAAGAATAAGGAAGCAACATTAGACAAATCTAGTAGCAAGGACAGATTTGAGCAACAGAGCAGCAGCAAGTATAGCCGCAGATCGGGTTGTAGACACTCGGAGCAACGACATACGTAGCAAACAGGAGTTCAAGGGGTGTACATATGTTTCGCACAGGTGCAGAAGGGCACGTACATACATGTTACATAGGTGCAGTAGGGCACATACATACACATCGGGCCATTGATCGGGGGCACGTACATATGGGTAGAGTAGTGGACACAGACACGTACATACGCGCAGGGCAGTGGCCACAAGCACATACATATGCATTGTGCAGGTCGTACAAGGTGCGTACAGATCATACAAGACGCCAGTATGGGGCCTTACAACAACGACAAAGTTGTTAGGTTGCAGGAGTTTGTTGTATATTTCTGTTTCTATTCTCGGTGGGTTGTTTTCCCAGTTTGGAAGACCTTGTAAGCTTGGAATCATTACATAATGAAAAGTTGATTTGAAGGGAAAATTTCATGTGTGTTGTGTGAAGTTTGGTTTCTAGTTGCTTCCGCTGATTTGTTTATTTCGATTAATTATCTAGTCAGCATATTTTATTCAGTGAGCTGCAAATTTAATTTTCAGCAACAAAATTATAAGGAAATAATTTATCTAGGCACTGAATTAGAAAACTAACAAATAGTCTATTCAACCTGCTTGTTTGCAATCTGTTTTCGTTCTTATACACACCTATTAATGTGGAGAAGTCTCTAACCCACTTGGTGTGTCCTTGGAGGCACAAGCCTAAGTCCAAACCCACTGTCACCTCGATTTGGACTTCTTCCATCTAGGCTCACTCCTAGGGAAGCCAAGGGGGCTAGACCCTTCTCAACTATGTTAAGGTTGATTAAATGATCTAGGAGTTAATTTTAGTTTTTAGATTAGGGAGACCCAACCCAAATGACAAGCAGTCAATGCAATGCAACTCTTCAATGATAAGCACACCCCTTATTCATGAAATAACATTAAGACCAGTGCCTAAAGATAAATAAATGGAGTCAATGAGAGATACAACAAATTACAATTATACAAAAAATAAACAATGTTATGGGATATCCACAATGAGTAAAAGAAATTGCTTTGCACTTAAACCAATTATGAATATTATCTACAAATTGAAATACAACATGAA
>ML812549.1:89895-100578 GCA_009831015.1 Picea engelmannii
ATATATATATATATATATATATATATATATATACACACACACACAATGAAATGAACAACTAAATGATTATACAACTATATCCAAAAGAATAAAGAATACTTTAACCCAATAAGCAGTGAAGCATCAACACATGAAATATTCACAATAAGAGAGATAGCTAGAAAAAGAACTTGAAAAGTAAAGTTACTTTGAAAGTGAATGATTTTAAAGTAAAATACTGGGAAAGTAAAATACTGGGAAAGTAAAATAACCTTGAATGTAAAAATGCACAACTTACATAAAAGATAATTGAACATGAAAGTCCAAAAGTTGTGAATGTAGTAGGTTAATTTTGGAAGATTTTAAGTCTCTCTTTAGTTAAGGGGATTAGATGTGATAGATACAAGCCTAGACTATGTGTTTACCCCTAACTCTTACCCCTTCAACCAAAAGAATTGTTGGGTGCTCAAGAAGAAGGACAAGCAAGGTCCTTCCCTAGCTCCACGGGTCAATCCGGAATGCTTGGGTGCTCAAGCAGGGAGGACACTTAGTGACTTGAAGCCGTCCCCAGCTTCCACCCCCTGTAGCCTCCTAAGTCACCCTTTTTTTATGGTAAAAGTGATACTAGTTGGGTCCCTAGTTAGACTAGATATGATTACTTCCAAGACAAATAGGTTACTCCCCTAATTAATCTAGGTGAGGTTACTTTGCCAATGAATTTAAAACTAAAGTAATAAGTAAATTTAAATCCTACCCTCACGATATTGCATGGATAGCTAAGCTAATCTCTTTGCAAGATGTGCGCAAAAATAAGAAAATTAAATGACTTGAGATGCAAACAAAATAAGAACCTAGCCACACAACATTGCCTTAAGGACACGTGGGGCAAACAAATAAATATAAAACAGAAAAAATTAAAGAGATCTAGCCTTACGATATTGCATGGATGGCTAAGGCAATCTCTTTGCAAGGTGTAGGCAATCTAAACTAATTTACAAAACAGAAAATTGATTTTATGAACAAGAATGCAAGACCAAGAGACTCTCTTGGGCTGCTTACAATGTAGAGAAGATTGAGAGAAAGAAGAGGTTTTATTCCCAAGCTTTAAGAAGCTTTCTTGAAGTATTTTGAGGGGTAAGTATGCTGAAATCCTCTTCAAAACCTGCAAAAACAGCAAGCTATTCTTGTTGGAAATTGTTAAAGATGGCTCAAACAAATGATACTTTGGAAATACGATATTCAGAAATTTAAAATAAAAATCTGAACATGAGAATATATGTTAGATTGGAGATTTTTTATCAATGAAAGTAAAGGAAAATTATAAATGATGGTTGAAGATAGAACATAAAATTTTAAAAACTTGGAAAGGCTTGAAAGGAAGGATTTCCAGATCTGAAATCCACCTTCAAAGGCCCTAGGTAACCTGCAAATTTTGCAAACCCTTGCTACAAAACACACAAGAAGGTGAGAGTGTTTTATATATTTGTAAAATACTTTGCAAATGAAATAGAAACAATCGACAAAAAACTAGTGACAATACTATCACTAATCTATTCCAAGCAAAATGCTTTGCTTGGGTCTTCAAGTGGAAATGAACGAAAGGAAATACAAAGAAATAACTAGCAGCAATATTACCTCATACACAACACAAGATAGCTCCAAGAATACTCCAAGAGACCAACATATCCTCCAAAGCTTCAAAAATAATTTATTCACCAAGAAAATAACATGCCAAATGGCACCAAAGACCATGAGAGAGAAGGGAGAGAATGGAGAAGAGATGGGAGAGATTTGAGAATAGTAGAGTTGCCTTGAGAAAAGATGGAGAAATGAGGAGGGGGAGGCATTCTTTTATACTTGGGAGAGAGGAAAGACCCCTCTTGGATGAATTACAAGTGTCACACATGCAAGAGATATAGACAAAGTCAAGGAAGAGTCACTTTTAGGGTTTTGGTAGTGAGTTAGGGTTTGAGGGGGTGAGATGTAAAGGGGGAAAACACCTTTTGACTTGTCAAACATGAGGTTAGACTATAGAAAGGGAAAAATTAGGGTTTAGGTGGCTTTTTCACTTAAACATTTTATTTCTCATGTGTCAATTAGCAAGGGGGGTGCACTTTTACTAGGGAACACCACTTTAAGTTGTTGGCTAAGCAAAAAGGAGGGTTTTAAGTGGAAAATTACTTTTCCAACTTAGGAAAAGGGTTAGGAAACATTTCCCCACTTTCTCTCATGACTTTAGTTAATTTTACATTTTTGGATTTTTTTACTTAGCCAATTAAAAGCAATTAAATGTTGACTCTAGATTAACTTGAACTCCTCATGGAGAAAGACCTAGCAAAACTTGTCCAATTGAGCTGAAACTTGGTCCAAGGGAGTAAGGGGTCATCTACCATTTCTTTTGAGTACTCACACGCCTATCAAAAATCTACAAGAACCAAATTTTTATATTTTACATCAAAAATAATTAAAATTCTCATTAAATGGAGAATTTTAATAAATTTAAAAAAAAAAACTATCAAAACTTAACAGAATTTCGCAAGACTCTAGAAGATGTCTAGCATGGTCATTTACAACATTCCTGGACCCTAGTCACCCCTTGGGGTCGATCATTAGAACACCTTTCACCACTTTGGAGGATTATTGTGAGTAAAAAACTCAAGCATAATTTAAATGGCTTGTTAGGCCAGATTAATGACCTGAGGAAAAAGAACACTCGATGAAAGGACTTCCCTAATGATTAAGTCTTAGGTAACTAGACAAAAATATGACTCATGTTGACCTATTACATTATTATCCCACGCAGGGGAGCGGACATTCTGATTACATAGAAAGACGTGTCGAGGGGGCAAAATTGCCATGTTGAGCCATAAGTCTTCAAAATAATTTGCACCATCAGGTACATACCTTCATGATACATGACGTTGACCCCTGGTCGAAATAGGTGTCAACACGATCCAAAGGTCTTCGAGATGTTGCAATGCCAAATGGGATATGCATTCCTCTACCCATGGAATGTACATAGCTTTTTCTTTTCCACAATGGATGCCATGACTCTTATACTTTGGGAGTGTCTTTCAATGTCCTCTACTTGAACTTCTTCCTTGGAATAAGCCGCCTCCTTGGTCCCCAACTTCCTCTCCACCAAGTTCAAGGTGTGAACCTGAACATTATTTCCTCCACCCCAATTTCACAAATCAAACTACCCCTTTTGCAACCTCTACTTTGACTTCACAATTATCCCGATCCAAAAAGGAAATTCCATCCAATCACTCTCTATTGCGTATGGATCGATAACTACTCTAAAGAAAAATACCAACACCAAGTTCAAAAGTTCCTCATTAAATAACTTGCCAAAACATTTTCTACAATAGCTTCCTTTGAAGAAAGGGGTTGCACCCATTGACATGTTGCAATTCTTGCATAATGTCCTACTCTTGAACATTTGGATACTTTAATTTGTTAAGGATTTGTCCTTAGGATTAACTCATTATATCATATCAAAATATTCAACTAATAAATTAAGATGAAGAATAAAAACATTATCTCCATATACGTAGATAAACCTTATGCTCCCTAGATGTGAGATGCCTCTAGATTATTTTAAAGTCAAGTGTGCAGTGTTTTGGTTAATCTCCAAATTATCTAGAAGTCACATGCACATAATCTTGTTTGACATAAATGGGCATCTCATCTCTCACATGGTTCACTTCCTCTAATCCAAGAGCCACCAATTTGCTAAGAACACTTCTCTACATATTTAAGTCGCTCCATTACTTTATTTTAATCCTCAGTATCATTGCCAACCGAAACTGGAACCCATTACCTTCCCAAAACCTAAACACAACAATTGTGCCAAAAAGTTGAACAAAACTTCCCAATGTTATAAGTTTAAAATGAAACATAATGAATAGAAAGTATGGGCACAAAGAATAGGAGAGGTAAAACATCTTTAGAATTTTTTTATATTCATTCAACACAAAATTCTTTATAAACATCTACAAGTGAACAACAAAACAAAGCATAAAGTACGATACACAAGTGATCAACATATAAAGTACAATACACAATATAAGAGTCTATATAAACATCTACAAATGATCAACAATATGGAGGTATAGAGTACAATATACATCGATGGCTTTAGTCATGATGATAACTCCATTTCAAAAAACAAGGCCTTTTATTCACATTGAGGTCATGCAAACATGATGTTGGGGAAGCAATCATCCACCCATCCATAATTAATCATCATTATCTAAAGAGGACTTCCTAATTAGAACTTCTTAGGGATGACCTCTTAGCTTTACAAGCCCATCATACGACCCATAAAGTGACTACAACATTTGAACAAATTATAATTTTATAGACTTACATGTGCATTTAGTACATGACTAAATAGATTAAAAGATCAAAGATAACAATTTTTTAGCCAACAATGGTTTAATCTTTAATCAATCTTTGCTAGAGATAATGCAAAACATCAAAAGATGAAAGGACAAAACATAGAGATTAAAATGTAATAATAAAGCTAGAAATAAACATTTTCTTACCATTTCCTGTTGTGAGAAAGAAAATCTCTCCCATTGTATTCCAGGCTATCTCATTCACCTAATGACCGGACATACTGAAATAAGTGTTGTGCTCATAATTAAATTTACAGCACTAAATTTCACAAGAGAGGGAAATGAAATGACCAAGTCCATCAACTAAATCTATGCAATAAGATAAAAAAAAAAACAAAGCAGTAAAATTAGAGATTCTTGAAGCAAAATCTTATGTTGTTTACTACTTTTGAGTCAAAAAAACTTCAACTATTGATGACCATGACTACCAATTCCAAGGGATATACAAGGGAGAAAAGAATCCCATCATATCAATTCAAAATAATCTAATCACTGTAAAGGGATAAAAATAAGAGATTACAAGGAATGTAAGCAAGGTAGCTACCTAGAAATTTTCATGGTGCTATCATTTTTGCTTCTTGCCATTCTACATTTTTATATAATTCCCTAATCATGGCCATTACTTTTACAAGCTCTTATAGGCACTTTTACAAGCTCTTATAGGCCAAGTATAATATATAAAGATGGAGATCAAAATGAAAACATAGGAAAATGAAAGGACCTAAAAAACCATGGACCTAGAATATTCAAGTATGTGCAGTCTTACTCAATAACTAGGGCTATGTGATAATCAAATCATACAATGGGACTCCTTATACCCAYGACRTTAGGAATTAATTATAACCATCCTAGAACACCATAAGAAATMACATTCTAAACATCAATGCCACTTATAATCATTACCACTMCATGACCAATTGTGGCTCACAAGTGACTTCAAAATCCAAGATCAATTGTGGCTCATGAGTGAATTCAAATTCCACGAGTATATAGTGACTATTCCAAGCCTTTCTAACCCTCCAAGTCTCTTTTATCCATCACTTACAATGTAAGTACAAAATTGATGATGGGAAACCAAGGCCCTTCCCTCACCCATAATGAAATATATCATTCTCTATGCAAACATCTTATGCTTCTTGTTGACCACCTACTTCAACGAGGTGTCAACGTCATGTACCATGAAGATAAGTACCTCGTGGTATGACAAGTTTGAAGACCTATGGCTCAGCAAGGCAATCCTACCCCCAAAACATCTTTCTCTCTCCATGGAATGTTCGCTCCCGTGCATGGGAAATTTTTGTAATGTAACATGTTAGCATGGGTCAAGTTTGTAATGATTTAGTGGCCTAGGACCTTATCATTAGGGAAGTCCTTTCATCGAGTGTTTTTTCCTTAGGTAATTAATTTTGTTTTTTCAGAGATTTTAATTACTTGAGTTTTTCACTCAATAATCCTTCAAAAAAGTGGTGAAAGGCATTGTAATGATTGAGCCCAGTAGGTAACTAAAGGTTAAAAGTGTTTTAAATGACTATGCTAGACATCTCCTAGAGTTTTGCGGAATTCCGTTAAGTTTTGATAGGTGTTTTTAATAATTAAAATTTCTCGTAAATTGGAAATTTTTAATTATTTTTTATGGAAAATGTAATACTTTGGTCCTTGGGAATTTTGCATAGGGGTATGAGTGCTCAAATCAAATGGCTTATGACCCCTACACCCTTGGACCAAGTTTTGATAAGTCAATGTCCATGAGGAATCCAAGTTAGTCAAAAGTCAGCAAATAATTGGATAATGTAAAAAAGACAAATTTTGTAAAAGAGGCTAAAGTCATGAAAGAAGTGGGGGAAATGATTCCTAAAGTCATTCCAAAGTTAGGAAAAGGTTCTAACATAAGAGAAGGGCCCCCCAAGGCAAGTAATGTCAAGTTCTTATGTTTCCCTAGAAAGAGGGGTGCCCCCCCTCTTCTTGAGTATTTGGAAAGTGACAAAAGCTAAGGTTAGGGAGGGCCCCACACCTTGGCCGCCCCCATAAGACCATAGAGAAGGATTTAAACACAAGGAAAGGGGTTCCCACCCCCTGGAACCTTTTCCTTCTCTCATGAAATGTGCCCCCCATCCCTCATGGTGCGCCCACCTTGAGTGGGCCTCCCCTTGCAAGAGATGACACTTGTAAAACATGCAAGGGGTGTCTCTCTTCCTTCTCTCCCTTAAAAGAAGGCCCCCTCTCTCTTGCTCTCTCCCAACTTTTCTCTTGTAATCTTGTTGCAAACTTGCAGCCATTCTTTTGGATAATTAAAGTGAAGCTTTGGAGGATCTCTTGGTGTTCTATTGGAGTGTTCTAGGTGTTCTTTTGGGTGTTCTCATTGAGCTAATAATGCTGCAAATTTTTGTTCTCTTTTTGCTCACATTGTTTTACTTGAAGACCCCAAGCAAAGTATTTTGTTGGGGATAAATTTGTAGTAGTATTGCTATAAATTTATGTGGGTTGCTTCTCTTGCCTCATTGTGTAGCAAGGATTTTACAATTGCAGGTTACCAAAGGCTTGGAGGAATGGTCCAACCAATAAAAGTTTCATTTTATTTTATGATATTATTAACAGCTCTTTATCATTCATTTTCTCATCTACTCTTCTATAAAATCTTGCAAACTTAATCATTTTAAGTGCAGATTTTTACTCAGAAAAATTATGGTTTATGTACTAACAATTACTAATTTGTTTTAAGTGATTTTTAGCATTTTCCAGCAAACATAGCTTGTTGTTTTATGCAATTTTTCGCCAGTCTAAGGGGAGGTGCTGCCCAATTTTGCCCACAAGAAGCTCAAGGAAGCATCCAAGAGTTGTGGTGCAAAACCCTCTCCCTCTTCTTACTTTCCAAATCATTGTAAGCATCCCAAGAGAGTCTCTTGGGCTTACATTCTCCATTTATTTCTATAATTTGTAATTTGTAAATTAGTTTAATTATTTTTTCCCACGCCTTGCATGTGAGTGGCTTTGCCACCCTTGCAAAATCGTGTTGGCTAGTAGACTAGATTTAATTTTCTGATATTTGCATAAGTAAATTGCCCCACTTCTCCCATAAAGAGAGGGTTGAGTGGCTAGGATTTACTTATTTCATTTTCAAGTATTTTGCGCACCTTGGCCACAAAATCAGTAGGCTTGTCATCCATATTGTGCCATAGTTGTGAGGCTTGTTAATTTGTTTCATTTTTTCCCACCTTTGTCCTTAATGCAAAGTTGTGTGTCTAGTTAGCCTATTTCATTCCTTATAAGTCATTTTGTTTCTTTGCTCACATCTTGCATGTGAGTGGCTTTTCCACCCTTGCAATATCGTGCTAGCTAGTTGTTAGAATTTTCATTTTTACAAGTAATCAAAACTCCGCCCCACCATTTGCCCCATATTCCCTCCCCCTGCCACTTGTGGATCTTGGGTGACAAGAAAGGGCAAAGGATCGCCTGGCTAGTCTAATTAGTCACTCAGTTTCGTTATTGCTTAAACCATTAAAAAATGGTGACTTGAGGAGGCTAGAAGGGGTTGAAGTCGGGGACGGTTTCATGGCACTAAGTGTTCTCCTTGTTGAGCGCCCAAGCACTTTGGATTTGACCTGTGGAGCTAGGGGCCAACCTTATTGTTCTTTTGTTGAGCACCCAACACTTCGTCTTGGTTAAAGAGATACGGGACTTGGGGTAGTCACATAGCTTAGGATTGCTACAATTCACATCTAATCCCCCTAAGTTCAACAGAGACCTAAAATTAATTAAAATCAACCTACTCACATTGCACAACATTTATATTTCAAGTCTTGCAATTTCCTTTTATTTAATTTACTTTCAAGCACTTTCATTCTTTCATTTTCAGCAATTTCTTTACATGTGATTATTTATTGTCAAAGCATTCTTTAGTTGATATTTCATATATTCTTTATTCTTTAAGAATTAATTGTTTTAACTGTAAAGTTATTATTTAATTCATTGTGTAAATTATTCCATTCTTTATTTTAATTTGTGGAAATATATTTTACTTGTGCATAATTCAATAAGTTAAATTTGGTAATCTTTAGGCACTGGTCTATTTATTATTTTGTATAAAGAAAGGTTTGTTTGTAATTGAAAGAATTGCATCTTGCATGGTTGCTTGTCATTGGGTTGGGTCTCCCTAATCAACAAATTAATTAACTCCTAGAACTAAAATAAACCTTCACATAGTTTAATAGGGTCTACCCCCCTTGGCTTCCCTAGGAGTGAGCTTAGACAGAAGGAGTTTAGATTGAGGTGACAGTGGGTCTAAACTAAGGTTTGTGCCTCCAAGGACGCACCAAGTGGGTTGAAGACTTCTCCACGTTTGTAGGTGCGTATTAGGCGGCAACATCTTTGGCGTCATTGTCGAGGGTAAGTCTCTTATCCTTGGTTAATTGAAAAATTTAATTAATTCTTTAAAAGACTAAGTAATAAACTTATCCCTTCATTTATCACAACTTAAATTTTTGTTATTAGACATTGCTTAATCTCCAAGTGGTGAATCCATTGACTCATTCTTTGAGGTATCCTACCAGGAGCAACTCGCAGGGGTAGGTTGATTCCCTTCCTGAACCTAAAAGGGTGTACAGGAGGAGAATAAACAGACTAGCTCCTCGTAGGCTCCTTGAAAGTCTTGGAAAAGAAGTAATCTCGGATATACATCTCTTATTTGTATCTAATAATCCTACAACAACTATGGGTGACCAATATAAGCCATGTAATTTTACCAATATTGAAGGTTATCCTCATCCTCTTCCTGACAAAGCTATTGAGAAATCACCTACTTTTCAAGGAAACAATGCTATTAGTGCCAAGACTCACATCAGAAACTTCAACTTGTGCATCAGTAGATGGTGTAATGCTCACGATTATGAAGATGTCAAGATGAAGTTTTTTTCTTATCTTTGGAGGATGATGCCACAGATTGCTTCACGGAACAAGATGATGACAAATTTAGCACCTTAGTGGAAATCCAGGATGCCTTCATGGAAAGATGGGGTGACAAGAAGGAAGATCGTCATTTATTGGTTGCTTTGAGCTCTAGTCAAAAAAGGGCAAACGAAACAATGGAAGAATTCAATAAGAAATTTAATGATTTGGTTAAAACCCTTCCTCAAACTATTAAGCCTCCCGATGCCTAATCTTAATTTATTATATGGAAGCTTTTGAGGGTGAAATCAGATATCAGTTAAGGGACAAAGAGCCAACAACTCTAAAAGATGCACAAAAGTATGCTATCAAAATACATAAAAATATGCAACATGCTAGGAAGTCAAATCTGTCTGGTTTCTCAAGGGGAACTTCTTCCAAACCCAATGAGGAGAAGAAGAAGAAAGTGGAAAATCAAGAGTCTTCTAATGATGGCATAAAGGAGCTCACCCAATTAATTAAGCAAATGAAGGTTGACCATGATAATCAAATGAGTAACCAGGCCAATCAAATGGAAGCCATGCAAAATAGGTTGATAGCCATGGAAAGGGCTCAAGCTAATAGATCTCATCATAAGCCAAATGATAACTAGCAAAAGAGACCTCCACCTCAAGAGCAAAGGCCCCCAAATCCTTTTGAATCTACTAACTTGATTGACCACCAAGTTATCTCATATTGTAGTCCTTGTGGGGAATTTCATGAAGAATCAACTTGTTAAATCTTTCTTCAAATTTGTGACGAAGAAGAGTCCTCTAAATCAGAAAATGAGCAGGTTAACATGTGTGGTCAAAAATATAATGTGGGCATGAATGAATGGATGGAATTAACAAAGCATGGTAGGGATGTAAATTGCATGAATGAAGTTGTGGACAAAATAACAAAAAAATTTGGTCCTCAGCCTACTCCCAAGCAAGTATCAGAAATGGCTAGATATAGAGGCTTCACTTATCAAAGGAATGGAACCAAAAATCAAGATAAGCCACAAGCAAGGGTTCCTAAGGTATCTACTCCCCCTCCTAAATCAATTGTTCCTACAAATACAGAATTAAATATTGACTTAGGAGGATGGTTGAATAATGCAAAAATGTTGGTCCCTGTAGCATAAATTATGAAGATTCCATCTCAAAAAGGGAAACTACTCAAAGCTATAGAAGATACTCAAAGAAATATTGACAAACCACCAGTTGTAGCTTACCAGGATGCACCTGTGATTTTGAAAAATTGGGATAGGGGAAACAAAAAGAATCAACAATTTTTCCTCTCTCTATTTGTGAATAACCATCTCCTTCAGAATTGCATGATTAATTCTGGAGCAAGTTCAAATGTTATGACTAAGAAAGTAATGGAACAATTGAATTTA
>ML812550.1:14247-25867 GCA_009831015.1 Picea engelmannii
AGAAGAGATGTGATGGTTGTGCTCATTGCAAGAAGATGATTACAATGAGGCTCTCAAGACCTTTTTACAATAAACAAGAGTTTCAAAAACCCTAAACATCCAAAAACCTAACTCTAGGAGATGAAGCACCAAAATTCATGTGGGCCTCGTTTGGGTAAGTCAGTACATCAACTTCCCGGGGTCGTAACTTTTGCATACGATATCCGTTTTAGGCGTATGATAGCCCATTGGAAATATTTAGCCGAGGACTACAACAGTTTCACAAAATTTCATGATGAAATTTTGCAACCACAACATACCCCAAAAAACATCGTTTAGGGCCTCAAAACGGCTCCGAAAGTCCAGGACCTGAAAAACTACTAAAAATAGTAAATTATCAAAATTGCTAGAAAGTTGTTTTGAGCCAGCTGGAAAAGGTTGGTGGCCATCGATATCCACCTGGATCACTTTATTTGAAAAGAAGTGATTGGGTGTGCAATCTTTGAGAATCCTTCAATAAATCTTTTGTAGTAGCCTGCAAGACCCATGAATGATCTCACCTCTGCCACATTCTTTGGTGCTGACCATTCTCTAATGGCCTCTATCTTCTCATGATCCACTGCTATCCCATCCTTTGAAATTATATTCCCCAAATAATGAATTTGTTTCTGATAGAATGAGCACTTTCTCAATTTGGCATATAACTGACTCTCCCTTAATACTTGCAACACCATCCTCAAATGATGTTCATGCTCTTCCTCTGACTTGGAATATATAATAATTTCATCCAAAAAGACAATGAAAAAATTGTCCAAATACTCTCGGAAAACACCATTCATTAAGCACATGAAAACAACCGGTGCATTTGACAACCCAAATGGTACCACTGTGAACTCATAATGACCATACCTTGTCCTAAAGGCGGTCTTTCTAATATATTCTTCTTTAATTCTTACCCGATGGTATCCTGATCTGAGATCTATCTTTGAAATATCTTTGCATCCTTGAATTGATCAAAGAGGTCATCAATCCTTGGTAGAGGATACTTGTTCTTAACAGTCACTTTATTCAACTGTCTGAAATCAATGCACAACCTTAGTGTTCCATCTTTCTTTCTCACAAACAAGACTGGGGCACCCCAAGGTGACACGCTTGGGTGTATATACCCCTTCTTCAGAGGTTCTTCAAGATGCATTTGCAATTCCTTCAATTCTGGTGTACTCATTCTGTAAGGAGTCTTTGATATTGGCATTGCTCCAGGCATCAAATTTATAGAGAAATCAATGTCTTTCCTTGGGGGTAGTCTAGGTACCTCCTTGAACACATCTTCAAAATCTTCCAGGACTTCATAGTATTCCAAATTTGGCACCTTATCTTTAGGTTTCTCTGCCAAATGAGCTGCAATTATTTGACATCCTTTTCTGTAACACTTCTTCGACTGCAATGCTGAAATTTATCTAATGTTTACTGCCTTGGGAATTCCCTGTACCTTCCTTAGTTTCCCTTCCTCATCCAAGAAATTAAATTCTTCGTTGTGACATTCTAAGAGAGTGTGATGTTGGTCCAACCAATCGATCCCAATTATACATACATACGACCCTAAAGGCAAGATGTTTAAATCTGCCTTGTGTTTAGTCCATTCATGTCTATGAGGCATGACTTAACCATATCATTAACTTTTCTTCTAGATCCTGTAGGCAGTTGCACCAATCAAGATTTCCCATGCATTCTTCTTAGCAATTGCAAACTTTCCACCATCTTAGGGTCTATATAACTATGACTAGCTCCTGAATCAATCAAAATAGCAAGGGTTTGGTTGTTGATCATACCTTCCACTTCAATCATGTGGGACTGATACTCTTCTTGCTTGTTTTCCAGGGTTGCATAAATCTTTGGCACATATATGCCCATGTCCTCCACTATTTCATATCGCTGTACATTGTGAACAACCCTACCTTTTTCACCTCTGTGAGGAAAATCTCTAAACCTATGGTCCCCTTTACAACCCCAACATTCCATAAGTGGCTATCTTGGCCCTTGACTCCCTGTGTCAATCGTTATGGGTTCTTTAGGAATTTTTTGTCCTTGTGGATTATTTCTGAAGAATGGTGGCTTAGCTCCCTTCTTCCTCTGATCCATCTTGAATTTCTTATTGTGTTCCCAAGCCTTTTGGAAAGCTGGCCTTACTTTTTGTTGATCAAATAGGCATTTAGCTCTCCTTATGGTATCTTCTAATGTCTTGGGATCATCATACTGTATTTTGTCATTGATGAACGATGGCAATCCACTTAAATACCTTTGAATTTTGACTGTCTCATCCTTGATGAAAGAGACATAGTTCAGCAGTTCCAGAAACCTTCTCTCATATTCATCTATGGTCATACTTCCAAGCTTGAGTTCAAAGAACTCTTTCATTTTCTTGTCATATTATCTCTTAGTCAAGAAATTCTTCTCAAAATACTTCTTGAATTCCCTCCAAGTAACACTTTTCTCTACAATGTGTTGTACCTTCTCAAGTTGATCACATCACATGGAGGACTTTCCTTTGAGTTGATAGATAGTGATTCTACCTTCTGCATGAGAAGAATAATTATGCAATTGAAAATACTTCCTCATGCCTAGCAACCAAGTTTTTGCATCTTCATCCTTCTTGTGCTCACCATCAAATGTAGGAGGTTTAATTTTGTTCATTTCTCCTCGCAGCTCATCCACCCCAGATCTCTTATACCTTCTGACAAGGGATAGACTCGGGTTGTTTCCTGCTCCCTTATTGGAATGCTTTTGGGAATGATGGTGATGTCTACTAGCACTTTTTACTTTTATTTTCTCCTCTGAAGGTTTGTGACTCCCAGATTTACTTGAGCCACTCTCCTTAACCAATTTATTTTCTATTTTGTTCAAACCCTCCAATAGCTTCATGTTGAAGTCATCCTACTGCTCTTTGGATTTCATAAGCCTTTCATTATCAACTTTATGGATTTGGACATTCTTCTGCAAATTCTTAATGGTCTCATCCATATTCATATCTTCATTCCTTTCTTCTCCATGTCCGTTGGAGTTCGTTCCTTCCATGCCCAAATGGACATCCGCCCCTCTACTCTCATCTTGTTGATTGTAATTCCCCTGTGCTTCTTCCATTCCTATGGACTTTGCACTGGTCTGATCTGATTGAGTTGTTCTTAATTCTCCAAAATGTGCAGCCATTGAAACTTATCAGGCTAACAATTCAACAATTCATGAGAATATGCACCGTTTTGGTTCAATACACACGTTAGAATTATCTCTCTCGATTTCCTGGTGTTATCACCATGACAATTCTAGATAAGACCCAAGTCTTGAAAACACAGACACAAAGTTCCTTCATAGATACACTTGTGCAAGAAGGTGGTTTTCCGAAACCACTTTCGCCAAGACGCGGTATCACGTGTCTCAACATGAAAAATCCACCACTCGTGGAGCGGGTGACGACTTAGTCAAATCACCTTGCTTCACTCATTCGGTACTTCGTAGCCATGTGACGTCAACTGAACACCGCCATGTAACAAAATCAAAAGCTAATCATTCTAAATGGATTGGCTGAGCATGGCAACCCAACGCTCTTGTACGTAATCCATCTGTGCTTCATAAATGGAATTATATAATTACCTCTCCCCAAGTATGAAGATATTTGCGTATCCATAACCGAAGTAATCTCCAAACTTCTCAACTTTATGCTCTCTATAAAAACACCTTTCGGTATCCACAACCTGATATACATGGACAAGGCTAATTCGAGTGAGAATGGTTATTCGAGCAACATACTAGACTTTCTTGAAAATAAGGAGGAAAGGGTTCTTGCGCACATTCTAGCAACTAAGGTTCACACTGAGCCGGCTATAGACTCACGGTTGGAAGCCAGGATGAATCCCACTATGAAGGATTTAGTCATCAACAGGTCAGTTGCTAAGAAGAAAAGGAGCAAGCGATAGAAGAAGGAGGAATCTACAGCTGAAGCGGCCGAAAGTGTTGGAGAGAACCAACCGGTCTAGTTAGATTCTTCTTTAAAGGCAGAGATCGCTAATTTGAAGTAAGTCTTCAACTAAAATAAGCATGTCTCAATGAATTTTGAACAGTCGGTAGCGGAGGTAAAGAGTACCAGAGATGATCGACATGTTCTTCAAATGACCCTTTTCACAACAGGCTAACTATTGTCATCCCCCTTTTGTAATTTTGTGATTAATACAATTATATAAATACAGAAACTGATTTTAGGCTGTTTTATTACAATTTCTATAAGGTGATGTTATGAATCTTGTTTTCTTTTATAATAAGTTTTTCTTGTAATCTTATATTTTATTTTCATCTGTCTAAATCGAAGGAAATTAAAACTCGGAATTATTTTTAATTAATGCTTCGATGCGGTTGTGTGTTTCTTTTTTCTTTTATTATTATGCAATTTAAACTCAGACTCATCACCTTCCAAGCGACTTCGTGCACACTAAACTTTGACTTGTTCATTTATATTTATCGTGCATAGCAATATCACAAGGTAAAACGCTTTTGCACGCACCTAAATCTACTGTGCATTTCTTCTTCGTCGTACCGACAACTTACGCGTACTACTCTTGCATTGTGCATCAATATCCACTGCACACAGTTTTGGTACTGCACACCAATATTCCACATGCATTTCTTCCTATGCATGCACCACATCAGTTTTAACATATTCCATCGCACCCAATTATCTGTGCATACTACTGAATACACCGTCGTGAAACAACTTATACTCATACTTATGCGCGTACCAACAAAACTCCTCTATGTTAAGAAATACTTGCACACCCCATGTGCACATTACTATGTGTGTGCTCACCGCGCAAGGCTAAATTCAGCGCGTGCATCTGCACATAATAATCTTTCGCGTGGCACTACAATTTACTGTGCAAACCAGCACACCAACGTTTTCCCACGCGGTGCCAAAATTCACCACACCTGCCAGCATGCCAACCTTTTCCATGGACACTTCGTGACTCCAATTCTGGTCACTTCGAAGTTACTCTTTTGTGAATATTCACTCCAACTGAACCCTTCTAGCCCATCCAAGCTCAGTGTTGACTGAAGCTCTAATACCAATTTGTAACGTTCCCCTGGCCACCCGCAGGCAGGGGTACGCCACTCCAGAGAAACCTCTCATTCTCTAACACCAGTTGGTAACATTCCCAGCCCTCTACAGGCTGGGCCATGCTACTCTAGGGAATTTTTTTGTTCCCTTACTGTGGAACATACTATAACATACCTAGTATTCAACTGAGCTATACCACATAAATTTACTCTTTAAACTGCATGCAACTAAAACATATACATACAACACTCTTGCAGAAGCTTTACATATAAACATAAACAAACAATTACTTTCTGTAACATACGACTTTTATACTGAAATAATAGTAATTACAGATATGCAACATTTATAGGGAATTACCCATAAACATACATGCAATTATAATCACATATATGATCAACCATAACATAGGCATGTAAATAACAAAGCAGCATATCATTTTATCATACAATTGGTACTTATCTTAGAAAGATTGTCACCAACTGTGTACAGACCATCCACGAACCTCCCAACCATAGACTACACTGTTCATCACTCTCAACAGTAAGTTACCCCCGAGCTGGGACTGAACTCCACCCAGGGTAAAGGGTTCCTATCTAGGCTAAGGCTCATGGGCAACAGGAAAGACTACATCTGAGGTGCTCACTCAACTAACAGCCTATAGCCTCTCATTCCCCACATGCCTGTCCCACCCAAGGAAGTGCTCCCCTTCTCTGCTCAACAGTCCCTTGGCTGCCCCACTTCCCTTCCGGGGCTTCATCAATAGGCCAGACCGGAAGTCTCAGAGAGTTGTAGCTGCAGTTTAGCACCTTCGGGAATCAATCCCCAACAATTCTCTCGCTCAGAGAATTTCTCACGGGCCTGACAACCTGCTTCTTCAATCCCGCTCCAAGATAACTAGGTACACCAACTGAAAAGGGCTATGGGAACAGGCTTTGGAATGGTGAAATTGTTGTCTCCAGGATAATGGAATGCATGAGTGAAAATGGTCATGGAACCATTGACTGGATAACTGAGTGTGGAAAGGAATCACTGTGAACTCTTCATGGAAGTGATGGTGAGAATGATGGTTAGGCTGCTGGTATGGTATCCTGTGAAAAGTCACCAAAATGAGCTAAGTTCCCCACGATATGAATGCGTGTCCCCAACTTGACACTTTTCATATCGGAAGTTACTTTGGTCCACTTGTCCCTAAATTTATAACTTAGGATAAAATAATTATCCATACGTTATGCTTTTAGGAAATATTAATATAATATTCCCTTGACTTTTGGCCCTCCCTTTCCCTAACTGGTGAACTTTAGTCCCCCATCTCTTTTATCATGGTCGGTCTGTGCGCAACGATGTATTTTATATTAATCATGAGTCATGCACAAAATAGGCACATTGTCCTTTGACATCTAGGCGTTTTGACCCAATACCAAAACATAAGCATCCGAACTTATAATAACCGGCTCACCAGCCTATAACACATATCATATACACGAGGCTTGTTGTCCTCCATATTGTGCGCACCTTAGTTACTGTGCACGGTATTCTGGAATGTGCATATTACATCATTTTATTGCATCGTTCATGCGTGAACTATGCCACATGACGTGCATTACCAAATGAGGTCAAAACAACTCACCAGCTTAAGTACATTTATATTACATTTACAATTGGGTTTGGTCGAGGGATATTACAGTCAAGGTGTGTCCACGTAACCCTTGGATCTATGACCTCCGTTACTTAGTAACTTCAACTTTCGGGGCATCCATGGTGTGACTTCCTTCTTACTCCTGAAGTCATCAACACTGGGCTAACCATGGTCTATATCTGACAGTCATGGGAGATATTGAAACATCCTCAGATATACAACTCTTAACACTTCACGAATTCGGTGTTAGGGTGCTCCACTCACTTACCACCCCCTTTCTCCTGAAGTGGTCAATGTTGGGCTGACCTTGGTATAAATCCAACGGCCAGGGTGGATCCTGAAGGATCCCTAGATCTACAATTCTTGTTACTTTGCAGATCTGGCCTTCAGGGGTTTTGACATTATGGTCGCTCTGCTCTCCCGAAGCAGGGCTTCATCGAATTACCGTACGTAGGTCCCTCCTTTGGATGATAGGATGATTAAGAGAGGTCCCTAATGGAATTTCCAGATCCATGGCTCTCATCACTTCATGACTTCAACGTTCGACGATTTCATCATCTTGAATCACACTTCCTTTCAGAGTTTTGAACTTCCAACGCACATAGATCTTTGATCAATGCACTCTTTAATGGGTGGTTGAGATCTACTCCAGCCTTAAATATTTCGAGAGTTATCAACCCAAGGTGCAACATATCTCAGATTTTCTAGAGTGTTGAACTATGAACCACACTTGATCTTTCGTCATGTGCATGTGGCACCAATGACCAGGATTTGCTTCAGCCTTCGGAGCTTCACGAAACTTGCACGCTCTGGTGATTGTATTTCAATTTCGTCGAAGAACCATGCTTCTGGATAATTGTGATCTGTGGACACATGTCCATCTACTACTGACAAACCATATTAAATTCGGGCTCCAAAACTTTGGATAATTTGCCTCTTTTACGATGAACACACAAAATTCGTCGAACTTGTGAAGTCTGAAAGACTCGAGGGGTTAACCCTCACGCTTCTTATCTAGACCCAATGGTCATGAAATACCTTGGTTCCTCCCGAATGGATCTCATCCGCTCGTTCTCCAAACACAGGAACTCCTCCCTTTCATGAACTAAATCTCACCATATTTTTTGAGTTTTGTCAGCTTTAAAATAATTAGGCTCTAGCGCTTTCTTTGCACTCTTTCTCCTGAGATTTTATACTTAGACGAGCATATGGGCGCTCCTTGCACCAGGATTTTAGAAGAGAAACAATGGAAACTTATAGAACATCAAATGTTCATTCATCTGATCATGAAATACACACATATACATATAACTCCAAAAATAGATAACATTACATTACCCAATTAACTCATAGATAAGAAAAATCAAATAGTCAAAACATGCATTTCAATCTAAGTGAATAGGGTAAAAAAGACACTTATCTATTACAGTTGATATCCGACCAACTGAATGTGGGTGTTAGCCTCTCCATGCAACCATAGGCTCAGAGTAATTCATTCTTAGTACTCTGGCCACCCCCATGCCAAGCCATGATATCACCATAGAAATTCCTACAATCTCTAAGAAATTATCTTTCTCTATCACCACATCTTCGAGGTTTATCATATGCCTCGTCGACGTCAAGCTCACAACCCTCATCTTTGATGGGTTCTTCTTCTATTCTCTCAGGTAACCAGAACCACTCAACCCTTCAGCGCTCTGCTTCTCTGCTTAAGAGATTCACACGTGCCTTCCTTTTGCATACCTCTCGATCGCACATTCCCCTCGGTGTGTCTCTTCTTCTCCGCCTTCGTGTGTATTATTGCATGCCTTTCTCCTCCTTAGGAAGGTTCTGGACCTGTCTTGTTCCTTCCATCAAAAGGAAACTCGGGTCAGTCTAGCCCTGTAGGAAAAACTGCACCCCTATGGTACTTTAGGCTGACAATTTCTTATCCCTTTAGTAAGACCCTTTATGCCTCCATTCATTGAGGTATTTGATTGTTCAACCACCAATCCCTTTATTATTAATTGATCTCTCCTTGGGATCAGGATGAGGTTGACTATTTCAACAAGGATAGAATTTGGGTTCATTTTGTGATAATGAACCCTCTCCACAATTTCCTTACTCTTTCCTCTAGTGATATCATAGCTAGTAATTTGAGGCTTCACCCCCCACTGTTAGTCATTTGAAATCTAAAGAATAATACATTTACATTGTGCGCATTCCATAGCACGGTAATCATAATTAATGATTAATTACAAGCTGCAGGAAACAAGGGTGTTACAATCCCCTCCCCCTTAAAAGGAACACAGTCCTCGGTGTTCTTTCTCAGTAACACCTTTCATTCCTTCGTCATCCAGTTGCTTCAGAAATCTTGATCCTCTTTCTTAGTCAATTCATTTCCAAGATTTTGGTCTTCATCACTTTCCTTCAATAGTCTTTGACAACAATCACATTAATCACAATTTCATGCGAGAATATTTTATTCCTGTGAAAAATTCAAGAGGAAAAAATTCATCCACATGGCTATCTTGTTATCTTTTCTCACTGTTTTTCCTGGACATACCCATTGTGTGCATGATCCCAATCAGTAGTTTATAAGAATGATCAAAGCCTCATCTTCCTTGCGGTCACTCACCCTCCAAGCCCATTCTCACACATCCCCTTCTCTGCTATACTTTTCATCGAGTGATCCATCTTTCCTTGCCAAGGCTTTCTCGCACAGGAAGAATTCCAGAGACTTCATTGAGCCTTACAGTCAAGGCGTCCCTCTGACTTTCTATGTTGAGGCGTCCCTCCGGCTTATGTTTCCACAACACAACATATTCTAGGTGATCATGGATTACAACATGGTTCTCTTGTCCCACTCAATGGCCTTTTTCATTCTTTTCAGATTGACAGCCTTCATCTGTCCTCCCTAGACAGATATTTTTTTTCCACCTATATCACATGTATAAATAAATTATGAGAGAATATCATCAATTTAAAAATAAGAAAAGTTGGCTTGCAAATCTGTCACCCTCAGATTTCCAAATTCCACATTTATTTTCAGATCCGTTCCACACAGGAATCAGATTCACAAGTATGGGACCTTCTTCCTCATATTAGTTTAGCTCAATAGAAAATTCGTCTTCCTTATGGACTTACAATACTTCCATATCCAAGACCCTTTTCTCCCTGCAATTTCCACATTCCTTGGCCAAGCAGGCTGTTAGTTGTCATGCACACTTGCAGTGGCTCACAAACAATTTTAGAATTGTGCATACTAACAATCAAATTCATTTTCTCAAGAAGGAAATATCATTCCTCGTAGTTTGTCTTAGAAGGAAGTTGGTTTTCCTTATGGGCTTATAACACTTCCATATCCAAGACCCTTTTCTTCCTGCAACTTCAACATTTCTCATCTAAACAAATTGTTAGTTTTCATGCACTTTATATTTTCAAAACTATGCATACTAACAATCCAAGTTATTTTCATGTATTCAAGGATACAAAGAAAAAGAAAATATCATTATTTACGTATGCATCCTTTCAACGTACTAAATTTTCCAAATTCAATTCAAATTTCAAATGTCTTTAATCAATGTGTCAATATTCACGACCACAATCACACCCAATGCACCCTTGCATTGATTTTAAGTTTTCCACACTTTATGAAAATAAATTTTCCATGGTGTGTTGGAGCTTAACCAACCTCTTCACCATAGGGATTATTCATTCTCATTCATTATTGCAACAAGACTGTACTTCCTACTACAGGTTGATCATGATCCCAAATAAGCACATATGAAACTACAATTTTCTCTTGAATGCACCCAAGCATTTTTCCTTCAATAGTAACCAGGCTGCCAACACTCATGGCCACCCAAATTTTCTTTTCTTTAACAATTATACAATGTAAATAAAATATTGGAAGGTCCTCCTTCCTCAATGGAAAATCCATTATCTTCCCTTTATGCAAACACGTATTTCCTCGAATCAATTCCATGCAATGTGCTAACTATGAGCACCTTTATTTCCAATCTCCCTAGATTGGTCATTGTACCCATTGTACATTTTACTCATGCATTTTCTTGCAAGGATTATAAATAATCCTTGACTGACATAGACTTCCTCTCTCTATTGTTTAGATTCTTCTTTCTTGAATCTTACCCTGGCTGGGTAGCAATAACATAAAACAACCACTCACAATTATTTGCATATTTTTAAGATAATGAAATATTTTCAGAAGGGATTCTTACCAAATTCGTTCATGCCTTATGCCACATAGGTATGGAAATTTTTATACCTGCTCTGGCTGCTAGCACCCTCTCTGGTATTACCTCATCAATGGTGCTTGATGCGGACTTTTAAAGTCCCTTCAACAATATTTTAACAACAACCTTCTCATAGTCATCCTTTGCTTAAGTTTATCCATCATTCGCAACTGCCTTTCTCAACAGCTCCAATTTCTTTCTACACATGTCATACATCATGATTATATTAGTTGTCATGTAAAATAAAAATGCATTTATGATATCAACAAAACATTTTTAAATATGTCCTAGCACATCCTTATGCACTTCTTCATGTTATCCTCAATGTTTTTCAGGAATGCAACACTTCAACTCTCAATTGTTTCTACAGTCATACAACCATTATCACTATGATGTCAAAACATTTACTTTTATTAGTTAATCAATCTCTCGTACCAGAGAAATACCATAAACAACTAAGAAGGGGTCAATGGATTCTTCCCTCGTCCAACTCCTTCTACACAGCCCTGGACTTTCATCCTAGCTAAGTTATCCCAAGGCCTCACTGCCCTTTACTTTACACTGCTCATCCAGACCTATTCATTTAAATATGCTTATTTATTCATTCTCCCTTTTTCCAGATGTACTTATTCCCACAACTGCTCTTCTAATACTTACAACTATGTT
>ML812550.1:28016-38473 GCA_009831015.1 Picea engelmannii
TCTTAGTTCCCTTCGAAACTCGGGAGTTGTGCATGCTCTCCATTTTCAGAGAATGGTCACCAGACTCATTCCTCTTGCATAGACACACCCTTACGTTAATAGGGATACACACTACCCTAGCACAACCATGAGATTTTGAACTCTCTCTTGTCACTTCACTCCTAACTTCATGAAGGTTCTTCTCAATCTATAAGGTGCATTTTTTCTTGCTTATTGGGTTATTCCAACAACAATTTTCATCCATTATAGTTCAAGTAAATTGACCTTACCATTTCCATAAATCTTATAATCACGAGGGATGATACACATATACAAGATTGAATCCTTCATTAAAGTAGTAATTATTACTGCTACAGATCCTTTCAATCAATTCACATCCATGTCTTGATATTAGTGCCCATTAGCATAATCTCACTCTTGTAGGATTAACCATCATTTCTGAAAAGAAATGGTAGGATTCCTTTTCCACAGACTATCATGATTCAATGTCATTGGGTAAAATCCCAACTAAATTTTAATTTGCATCCTCCTCCTTAATGGACTTATGTAGACGATTTGTGTGTGACAGTGATACTCTCAACAGACTAATTTTATCCTTGGTAAACTAGTCTCATGATTGTTCTCAGACCCATCTAAGCCTGTGTCTGAATCATGCTTTGCCAGATAGGGTAGAGTAGTATGCCCTCTCCCTTAAATTTTTCTAAGAAATAAAAATTACTTGATTCTTTCATGAGCCCAAGCATGCCAAGTGTTGTTTTCATTCTTTGATACCAATTTGTAACACACCCAAACCCTAAGTACCCTTTCTAGGTATGGGGCATCATAATTTCCCTTACTCTCGTCGTCTCGAGTCATCTCTCTAATATTATTCATCCTCTTCCACTAGCCCGTAACTTTCTAACGACTACCACCGGTATCTAATCCGACCTCTGGTTCGCAACATATGACCTCCTGAAGTTCTTTGGGAGTTATTAGTTGAGGGCCACATGGCATCCACATGGGTCCAACTCGTTTGTACCAAATTAAAGTTCCTACCTCCCAAAGGGAAGGTCCATCCACCGTCCACACCAATGGCATGACTTAATCCTCATCTAACACACAGGATAGAGGATAATTCAACATTCGACACTTCGGCGCTGAATGTACCTTTTTGCTTCTGCACACATGTCCTCTGGAGTCCTGAATTCCCAGACTTTTGAAATGTCCACTGTCGCACGTAGTGTTTTACTAGATATGAGGGAAAATACAGGTGGGTCCATCATACTCTTCCCACCAAATGGACTAAGTGGTGAGTGTCAGGTGTGATACGTGGTAAGAAATAGGTGACACATGGCCCCTTCAGTGAGTGACACATGTCACGTATTAATGGGCCTATAGGGTCTGTGGGACACATGAATCCGCGTGACATGTGGCATTTTAATTGTGGGTCCACGTCACCTTGGATGACATCACTGTGCCACGCCACTTTGGATTGATATCCTTACAAGCCCTTCAATCTCATGGTCAAGGTGTGTCCACATAACCCCTATATCTATGGCCTTGGTTACTTCGTAACTTCACCATTCAAGGGATCTGTGGTGTTACTTTCTCCTTGCTTCCGAAGTGGTCAATTTTGGGTTGACCATGGTCTAGATCTGACGGTCATGGGAGATCCCAAACATCCTTAGATCTACGGTTCTTAACACTTCACGTATTTGGTGTTCAAGTGCTCCACTCGCTTACCGCCTGCTTTATCCCAGAGTGATAAACATCGTGATGACCTTGGTATAAATAAAACAGGCAAAGTGGATCCCAAAGGATCCCTAGATCTACAGTTCTCATTACTTCACAGCTCTGGACTTCGGGGGTTTCGGCATTATGGCCGCTCCTCTCTCCCGAAGTAGGAGTTATTTGAAGTACCATATGTGGGTCCCTCCTCTGGATGATTAGACGGTTAAGAGAGGTTCCCAATGGACTTCCCAGATCCACAACATCACTTCATGACTTTGATGTTTGGGGATTTCCTCGTCTTGAATCGCTCTTCCTTCCAGAGTTATGAACTTCGAACACACAGAGAGATTTGATTAACAATCCACGTGCACTCTTTAATGGGCGGTCACGATCTACTCTGTCCTTTGGGCCTTCAGGAGTTTTCGACCCAAGGTGCAACATACCTCAGATATTCTAGAGTACCGAACTACAAACTACACTCGATCTGTCACCATGTGCACCTAACACCAATGACCAGGATTTTCTCCAGACTTTGGAGCTTCACGAAACTTGCACGCTCTGGTGATTGTATTTTGATTTCACCGGGGAATTGGGATTCCAGATAATTGTGATCTGCAGACATGTTTCCCTCTACTACCGACAACCTAGATTAAATTTCGGCTCCGGAACTTCAGAGAATTCACCTCTTTTACGACGAACACATAAAATTCATTGAACTCGTGAAGTTCGAAAGACTCGAGGGGTTAACCCTCATGCTTCTTCTCTAGACCCAATGGTTGTGAAAGACCTTGGTTCCTTCTAAATAGATCTCGTCCACTCATCCTCCAAACACAGGAACTCCTCCCTTTTGAGAACTAAATATCACCATTTTTTCTCAACTTCGTCAGCTTTAAAATACTTAGGCTATAGTGCCCGCTTTGTGCTCTTTATCCAGAGATTTTATACTTAAACGAACATATGTGTGCTCCTTGCACCAGGATTTTAGAAGAGAAACATTGGAAACTTATAGAACATCAAAGTTTCATTCATTCAACCATTAAATACACACATAGGCATATAAATCTGAAAATATATAATATAACATTACCTAATTAACTCAGAGATAAGAAAAACCAAATATTCAAAACATGCATTTCAATCTAAGTGCACAAGGTAAATGAGACACTTATCTATTACAATTGATATCCGACCAACTGATTGTGGGTGTTATCCTCTCCACCCAACCATGGGAACATAGGCATTCATTCTTAGCACTCTAGACACCCCCGTGCCAATCCATGATATCACCAAGGAAATTCCTACAATATCTCAGAAATTATCTTTCTCTATCATCGCCTCTACGAGGTTTATCAGATGCCTTCTCGATGTCAAGCTTGCATCCATTGTCTCTGAGGGGTTCTCGTTCTATTCTCTCCAATAACCAGAACCACTCAACCTTTCAACACTTCACTTCTCTGCTTGATATATTCTCACATGCCTTCCTTTTTCATACCTCTCGGTCGCACATTCCCCTCGATGTGTCTCTTCGTGTCTATTAGCCCTTGGATATGGAAGCAAGCGAAGATTAAGGGAGAAAATGAAAAATGCGAACTGCGTGGAAGACACAGTGACTGACACTGGGTTGAAGTGAGCAAAAGAGAAGAAAAGACGCTGCGAAGTAAGGGAAATCAAGTTGTTGGACTAGGAGATTGAGGATGACAGATCAACAAGGAAGAGGGATCGTGGACAACTCAACAAGCGAAAGAAGATGTCAACAAATGCTTTGGATCACTACGCATGAAGGAAGGAAAGACAGGCTGGCGAAGCTCTGAAAACGCGGGTCAAGTTGACCTAGGGTTTTGGACACCTAGGGTTTTGGTATCTAGGGTTTTTACACTTAGGTTTTAACCTAAGGGTGTCTGTGATTGAGTGAGTACTATTGTGAGAGAGAAGTATTGTGTGTGAGGGCCTTCTGTATTATAAGATCTTCAAATGGGTGTGAAGATCAAACCTACAGTTGGGTGCATAGGGAGAGGAGAGAAAGAGGGAGGAGAAGAGAATATATGCTAGCTAAGAGCGCATACAAGAACTGTAGGATTCCTTCTTAATATATCATAAAGCACAGTTTTGTGGACATATCCCTAGGGAGAGGGTGAACCACGCATATCTTGTGTTATGTGTGATTGATGATGTGTTCTCTGTCATTTGATATGATGCTATTGTGATATTGTATTAGATCTGAAATATAACTTGTGCAGTAGGTTTAAGGAAGATAAGAATAACTAGGTGACTGTGTATTGTTTATATGAATCCACTATGCATTTCCCCTGGTTGTAGACACCTGTGTCCTGCAACCCCCTATAGCTACTTCGGGTGAGACTGCATCTACCTCGCAGGTGTTGCCAAAAGGGCCAGTAGTTAGGGCTTGTTGGTGCACTCTTGGAGTTGAACCCCGGGTCTGCCTCTGTTCCAACAAATGGTTTTGTTGTCGGGACATGAATCTTCTTGAGGGAATGTCAAGGTGGTTTCCATCAAAGACAAAGATTCATAGGTGGATAGAGGATCAAGAAAATGACTTTTTTGAAGACTAGAACAAGAACCCTAATCTTAGTATAGAGGATTAGTTGGAAAGATATATATTTACTGATATACACGAGATTTTCTTTGGAGGAATCCATTGGGAGTTATACGAGTGGCTAGCTAGGTTAGCAGACACCCAATTTGAGATCAGATATAGACCACATGTGGTTTGGACGTAGGTGTTGATCAAGAAGGTCAAGAGAGTTGACAACGTCGTGTCAAGAGCAGTAGACCACTGGTTTGATAGTACCATCGGAAGGTATATCACTGAGTTTCTTGTTAACAGAGTGGAATCGTATAGCCAAGAAGAAAGATATTTCTTTAAGGGACCTAGAGGAAAATTTTTAGATTTTCTAAAGTTGAAGATCAAGATGCTATTGCATGAGAAGAACATCTTGAAGATACGGTAATCGGTTAGATCAAAAGAGTTAATGTTCAAAAATTTAGACAGCGACAACGACATAAAGGCTGGCCATACGCGCAGTGGGAGAGTGTTCAGAGAAGTTCATCTTGTGAACCTATTTAAGAAGAACTATGGGGACGAGGGTTTCTACAGTGGAGAAGAGGTAGATATGACAGATGAAGAGCATTCAAAATCTGCTAGGGAAGAAGAAGGGAAAACTAAGGAACCTCGCCGAGAAGAGCCATAAACTTTAAGAACTGCGCTGACTGTTGAAGTAAGTACTATTATTCCTCTTGTTTCTTCAGAAATGTTAAGTAACCAGAGTAACCTAAGTCATCAGAATGCTCAGAGCATTGTCACTAGAAGTCCACCACATACTCAGTCAAGAAACCTATGAAGATCTATGGCATATGAGATGAGGTTACCTACTTTTAGAGGAGATGGATCTGAAGATTGTGATCAACACTGGTTTCTATGTGAAGTTGTGTGGAGTATTAAGAATATCACCAATGAAGCTGTCAAACAAGCTCAGTTCAGCACTACCCTAAGAGATCGCGCACTGAGATGTACATAAAATTTGTCCAAGGAGATACACCTAAACCATTGAATTCCTTTAAGACCGCGCTAACTTTTGAATTCAAGAAACCTAAATCAGAGTCACAGTGCATTATGAAACTAAAATAAATCAAGCAGAGAACGATTGAACCTGTGTGGGATTTTGATCAAATATTTAATACCTTGACAGGCCATTTGAATTTCTAGATCCTAGATGAGCAGAATGGTTCATTGCTGCCCTCTTTCCACACATCAGAGTTCCTCTAATGCAACAAAAGATTTCTTCATTGGCTGAGGCACTGGAGATCGCCATGAAATTAGAATCATCCCTGATGGGAGAATCCAACTCAGGTATGAGTCAAATCTTGAGTCATCTAACTAGCTTATCACTGTAGGTGGAAGATATGAAGAAAGACAAGGGTTAATATAAAAGAGAAGACATTCGGTGTATTAGATGCAAATCAGAAGGCCATGACAAGGAGCATTGTCCCCTATTTCACGAATACTTGTCCTCTGGATCTATAATCCCTTTTAAGCAAGTTACCATACCCTGGTGCGAGGTATGTAGAAATTGACATCGCCCTGGTGAATGTTACTATCTGCAAAAATATATTCAGACGCCCACAAATCTGTATTGCACATTCTATAAGTTGGTAGGACACAATGACAGGGATTGTAGGGCTTATGATCTCATGCATGAAATGTCGAGGGATATATACAAAATTTAAGGTGAAGTACAACAAGAAGGAAGCACTGTACAGTATAACTCCCCAGGAAGAGGAAAAATCAACCCTCATGGTGGATTCCGAGGAAGAGGACGAGGAGGATAGATCATCTGTTATAACTGCACATAGCCAGGACACTTGGCAAGGGACTATCAGAACCCTTGTACCAATTGCAGCTATTGCAACTCATTCGAGCATGTTATCGAGGAATGTCCAACATTGTTGGCTAAGCTTCAGGAGAAACGAGGAGGAAACCAACAAATACAACTAATCAAAGAAGAACCTCACAGAGCAGATCCCAAAGTCGTTGTTATCACTAGAGGAGGCACTGTTACAGAAGAAGACAGAGTGATCCAAGGAAAGACTACAGAAGAATCAGGAGTCAGGAAAGCTACAGAGAAGACACAAGTGTTTTATGCGAAGAAAGAAAAACAAATGTTTGAGGAGGAAAGAAAAGAATTTGGGAGAGACCAAGGCTATTCATAGAAGACACGACCATAAGTAAGAGAATGTGGAATTCCTCTGGCATTTGATCAGTCTGCTTCGCCCGGAGATTGAAAAGAGGTGAGTAAACTTGTTAGTTTCTTGTATACGTTTATTGAGTTGATCAAAGATGAAAAATCCATACAAGAACTACAAAATTTGGTCAGAGAGTATGAGATAGGAAGGGTAGATCCTTTACTGAATAAAGTAGTACATCAACTATCCAAGAAGAGAAGGAAAAATAAAGAACTACACCTTAATGCTCAGATTGGAGAGTACGATATAGACTATGTGGTCCTTGACTTAGGGTCAGAGGTCAATGTCATGACGAAGCAAACCTTGGCACTGATGGGAAAACCTAAGTTGATCTACTCCCCTATCAGGCTTAGGATGGCTAATCAACAATATGTAATCCCCTTTGGAAGACTGGAGCATGTCCCTATGGACATCGACGGAGTAAGGACGTTTGCAGACTTTGAGGTGATTGAGATAGTTGATGATAGTTGTCCTTACCCTGCATTGTTAAGAATTGATTGGGATTTCAATAATTCCACTGTGGTTGACTTAAAGAAAATAAGAATGACGTTTGAAGGATATGGCCTTAGGGTCATTGAACCTTTGGATCCTGATAAAGGTCATAGATACACAGAACCCATTAGGGAAGAATACCATGCATACRAACTAGAAAATATCTACAAATTAATAGCCAGACAACATGACTACATTAATCCTACAACAGATGGGAATTTGAGCTGGYGAAGTGACARYRCATGCTCATCGGATTTAGAAGAAGCACTCAAGAACTRGCAGAACAAAATGTWTGAAGTATCTACAAGGAGATTTTCTAGATTAACCAGAGAAGTTTGCTGGATTGGCACAACAGTAAGTAACTTGCCCACCTTTGATGGTCTAAATCACTTAGAAGCATTCTTGTTGGACTTTGAAGAAATTGTACCAACACAACAAAGATTGTTGGCAATGGATGAGGCCCTGAAATCAACTCCAACGAGATGGTGGGGGACACACAAAAACAATATTACAGACTGGGTACAATGTCGCACTTTGATGACAACACGATTTCCAGAGCAAGTAGAAAGTTGCGAAGTTAGGTACATAGGTTTCGAAGGACCACGTGCGAAGTTGCAAGGAAGCCTAGAGTAGCATTCCTCAAGAAAAGTGGGTACACAAATTCATTAACACACTGGACACAACTCCTATCAACTGGTATTTTCAAGTAGAACTGTGCCTCATCACTGCAAATTGGGAAGGTATGACCCAGAACTTTGTAACTACCTTTTTTCTGAAAGCCAATACCCTACAGTAGATCAAGAATTATAGGTTGTAAGACAGAAAGTGTTCAAGGAGGCACCTAGCCTCCCTGTAGAGCAAGAAGAGGATAAATGGACTGCGCCTCTTCAGAAGTTGCAAGGTTGTTACAATATCCACGTTGTTGAAGACGATGATCCTAGGAATGTGAACATCGCAGAAACAGAAGGCCAAAGAGACATAGAAGGTCCAGGAGTTGAGATACCTTTAATTGGACAGTCGATCAAGATCAATAAAGTCAATATTGGAATAGAGCAAATACTGAAGCTTGCAAATGTTGGATATTATTGGGATGCTGCCACTATTGACAAGATCACAGAGTTACTGCATGAATATCAGGACTTGTTTCCAACCAAGTTCACTAATATGAAGGGAATTATAGGGCCTATGGGAGAGATGAGGATCCCTTTGAAACTATATGCCAGGCCAGTCAATTAGAGACCCTATAGATTGAACCCTAAATATAAGGAGAAAGTGAATATTGAGCTCGATAGAATGCTGGAAGCAGGAATCATAGAACCTGTTGAAGAGTCAGAATGGATTATCCCTATGGTGGTACAAGACAAAAAGACATGAGAGATCAGGATCTACGTAGATCTCAGGAAGCTAAATGATGCCTGTTTGCATGACCCATTCCCTACACCATTTACTGACGAAGTGTTATACAATGTAGGAGTATAGGAGGTATATTCTTTTACAGGTGGATTTTTAGGATACCATCAGATCTGGATTGCCAAGGAAGATCGCCATAAGACAACATTTGCAACAGAATAGGGATCCTACCAGTATACAGTGATGCCATTTGGATTGAAGAATGTACCAACCATCTTTTCCAGGGTGGTGCTCGAAGCGTTTAAGGAGTTTTTACATAAATTCCTGGAAGCATATTTTGATGATTGGACTCTTTTCATCATTTTGCAAAATCATATTGAATGTTTAAGACTAATGTTGGATAAGTCAGGCAATGTCAGATTGCCTTGAAACTAAAGAAGTGCATCTTATTTTCACCCTTTGGAGTGTTGCTAGGCCATATTGTGTGTAAGCAGGGATTGCTGGTAGATCCATCCAAGATTGTCATTATAGTCGATCTACCCCCTCCTACTTCAGTCAAACAGTTGTGAACTGTGCTGGGACATACAAGATACTACAGGAAGTTCATTAAGGGCTATGCATAGATCACAATACCCATGGAGAAGATTTTAAAGAAAGACTAACAATTTCATTGGACAGAAGAATGCCAATAGAGCTTCGACAAACTAAAACAAAAAATGGTTAGCGTGCCCATTTTGGTTTTCCCAGATTGGAGTAAGGAATTTCACGTGCATGTCGATGCATATTCTATCGCATTAGGCGAAGTTTTAGCACAACCGTGATCTGGAGACATTGACCACCCGTTAGCCTTAGCTAGCAGGAAGCTATCAACAACTGAGATTAATTACACCACGACTGAGTGAGAAGGATTAGCCATGGTGTATGCGCTACATAAATTTTTCGACTACTTGTTGGGAGGAAATTTTAAGATGTTCACTGATCATTCTTCACTTAAATACTTAGTCAACAAGCCAGTGTTGGGGGGGATAATATCCGGATGGCTTTTGTTGTTTCATAAATATGATTTCGAGATCATGGTTAAGCCAAGAATAATGAACAAAGGTCCTGACCACTTGTCAAGGTTGGAACACGAAGAAGAGCCTACTAGTTTGGAGGATACACTAACATATGCACAGTTTCTGGCCATCAGGAAGGTTGATGATCACTTCACGGAGATAGTGCAGTTCTTGTCAACAGGACTGACACCTAGTGAATATATAATCACCCAGAAGAAACAACTGGTAGTGCGCGTTGCAAATTTTTCACTTATAGCTGAACATATATACAAGATGGGACCTGATGAGATATTGAGGAGGTGTGTTATGGAAGAAGAGAGACCATTGATCATTGTAGAAGCACATGAAGGCATCGCAGGAGGACACTATGCAGGGAAATCAACAACGTAGAAGATTCTTAGAGCTGGCCTTTGGTGGCCTACTCTACACAAAGATGCTAAGGAATACTATAAGGCCTGTGATGTATGCCAAAGAGTTGGGAAACCGTCCAGAAGAGATGAGATGCCTTTAGCGCCTCATTTTTGAAGGTGAATCCCCCTACAGACAAGTGTATTCCCTCTTGGTCTCTAGAATCCTAAGGCCAAGACATAAAAGTGCTTAACATGGATACTAGCTTCCTTTTAGATGTAATCAAGTTAATAAATGAAAGAGATGGATAAATATATGTACCTTATTAGCGACATGTGTCCTTGCAAAGTCCTAGCTGAGCTTCGATCCTGAGCTCCCTGATAGATCCTGTAGGAAAAATAAAGGTACAAAAGACTTCCTACTCTACTGAGATTAGCTCAATCATAGATCCATCTATTGTAGACAAACTCATATGGGACAAGCACAAGTTTGAAAGAAACATGCCAAGCATTGATTATTTAATGAGAACAAGTAAAAGTACTTACAATCCTTTGAATGAAGATGCAACAACTTCTTCCAGTTCTCCTTGTTCAACCTTTTTGCTCAAATAATCTCCACTGATTGCTTTGATGACATCTCACTCATAAGATCATAAGTTTGATGTAATTCTCAATCTCCATTGTACCTTTCACCATGAGAAGGCCTCCTTATATAACCTTGGAGAGGTTCAACCACTTGAGA
>ML812550.1:49994-90708 GCA_009831015.1 Picea engelmannii
AATGATTAAATATCGAATCAATAAATCCAAAAAGGTTAAAGGTGAAGAGAATTAAAATCCAAAAATAAAATCTTGAGTAATTCCACCTCGCTATGAGGCCAATGACCCTAGTCCCTAACTTGTTTATGAATATCTAAAGAAAAGGAGACTTGTTCAATAAACTGAACAATTAAAGAAAAAGGAATAAAGGGGTAGTAAGAAATAGTGCCAAGGACATGTAACTCAATGATAAGCTCCCTCTCAAAGAATATTATATAAAAATCATAGTTCATAAAGTCTATATAAAAAATGAATAAAAATACCTATGCATGCTTAATACTTTGAGTGTAACACCCCTGTTTCCTCTAGTATGTAATTAATCATAATTAGTGATTTTCCATGCCATGGCATACTGACAGTGTAATTATATTATTGTTTGAATAAGAATGCCAACTAGATGACTGTGGGTAAAGCCGTAAAGTACTGGCCATGATACCACAAGAGGAAAAAGTGAGGAAACTTAGAGAGGGGTTCATCATGCTAAAGATGACCCAAACCTCCTCGCTGATAATATTTGATATTCAAATTAATTTTTTGTCCCTGATTTCAAGGCAAATCAGTTAATAAGGAAGGATGGTAGTTGGACAACCAACTACCCAAAATAAATCGAAATGTTGGAGATCATTCTAGGGAAATTAAAATTGTCATCCCTAGGTACATTAGGGTACCATTTTCCCATAGCCCCAGATTGACCCCATGAGTTCCTTCTAACAAAAGGAATGGGGACAGGTTGAGAACCTTCCCAAGGAGTTATGTATAGGGGGATGCACGAATGAAAATACATAGAGAATAGGAGAAATAATAGGAGGGAATACAAGGGAGACAAGCTTGGAGTTGGGGGAGCACCTGAGAAAAGATAATTGTTGCGAGAAAACATAGGAAGGAGTGAAAATCTCCCTGGTGTTATCATGGTTTGGCACGGGGGTGGCCTATTGCCGAAGTGAGAAGCAAGAAGATCCTATGGTTGGGTGGAAAGGAGAACACACATAGTTAGTTGGTTGGTTAACTTCTTCATATAAAACATAAGTATTTGTATGCCCTATGTGTAGAATAAAATAAATGGTCGTCGTCTATAAATTATATTAAATGTGCAAGTTTTTTGATGGACTGGATGCTTGTTGTATTTGAATTCCTTATGTTTGAGTTCTTGTGTAACTATATGGTATGGTACATGTTTTGTATATATGAATATAAGAGATCATGTGGAAGAAGCAGGGAAAATGGTAGTTTTTCCTAGTCTAAAGAATGAACTATAATCCACTTAATGCCTCTTTGCAGCGATGAGACTTAACAGTCATTGATCCCTAAGTTGAGATTCAATCTCGGCCGTCCATAGATGGGATGACAACCCATCACAGTCCTTTGTAATTCAGTGTGAAAGGGGTGGTCGTTGGATCAGAGAACGATTTAATGAAAATCATTGATCGAATACGTAACCTCAAGAGGGAGTTTAACGTCTCGGGGCACTAGAGCACCAAACCCCGGACTAATTCTAAGTCAAAGCCCCTTGGAAGACTCGACATGCCGATGTCTAGGGAAGAAGGTTCCAATCCCTGGTTCCATGCGTTTTTACCTAGGCCCGTAGCAGAGTGAGAGAGTGACATTTTCATGACATGTAGTGCCAACATGGTAGTTAAGGTGTCATAGGGGCAACACTTGTCATCTCTTGTTTCACATTTGAGTTGAGTGTGGGCCTTGTTGGTCTTAAGCCTTTGTATCGCCACCTAGGATGGTCGACCGTTAGATCTACCATCTAAGAGATCTCAACTATATATATTCGTAAAATCTTAGGAGGGGTACAACGCCCTGGGGTATTGGGCATTGGACCTTAGAAGATTTATAAGGCGCAACCCTTTGGAAACCCTGATGCCTGATTTCTAGTGAACAAGGGTACCACGTGGGGCTCTGTTCCTTTTAATATATATATATATATATATATATATATATATATATATATATATATATATATATATGAGAGGAAGGCGACGTCACATGTGACATGGGAGCTACATGGGTAGACATGAGGTCAAGGGGTTGGAACTTGGAAACATTTGATTAGCTAGTGGAGCAAGTGTGGGGCCAGACTAGGCATGGAGGCCTTAGATTAAACCCCCTAAATCCTCAACCATAGGATCTTGAAGCCGAGAGATCTCAACAGTAGATATTTGTTTTGAAAGGTCAATCAAACCCCAGACTATGGGGAGTTTTAGTGTACAAAGGATCGATAAAGAGTTGTGGTCTCGATGACCGTGGTTGTCTAGTGGTGACACATATCCTCATGAGGGAAAAATATATGTCATCTCATCTTTAGTGAAGATACCACACTATAAATGTGAGAGGATCCCTAATAGTAATAAGATCTAAGTGTGTGAGATCTTGGCCATCAATCTCATAGACTCATAACCTCAGGAGTTAACATAGTTAATCATTCATTAATACCAGGATTACCTTAATTAATTATGGGATTAACTTAATTAAGTATCTTGTAATCCCCATATGGTGGACTATGAGGGTTTTATCCTACAGAGGGTTGGTAAGGAGTCGAGGCCTTGATGTCCGTGATTACCCAGTGGCACCACCTGTCGTGATGTGAGTGATACCACATGTCATGAAGATTTGGCATAATTGGACGTAAATCCAAGTGGAAAAAGAGTTCCATGTGTCAAGTGGTATGGGTGCCATGTGTCATGCCAGGTGGCATGACTAGATAGGGCCACATTCCCTAGAATGCCAGATGTACTTCAAATCTCAAACCCTTGGGAGGTATTGAGAAATAGGCTTTACAAGAGGGACGATGACCGATCATCGATGCTCGATAATCCCAAGATGACGTTGTATGATGTCATTCAATGAATAGGAGGTGGATTAGTGTCAATGTCCTATTGGTAGAACCTAGGAATTGTGATGACATGTACATCCATTCCAACCCACATGGAAGGTCCATGTGTCATGACATGGGTGGTGCCATGTGGCATGCATATTTGACATGATGAGATAAGGGTTCGTGGAGGAAATGAGTGTCACATGTTAAAATGGTACTAGTGCTACATGTCATGTCAGGTGGAAGATAATGGTGGGTCCACCTATCAAAACAAGTGTCCTTTTGTGGATAGCGCCACATGTCCTAAGCACTAGCTCATGACGGATCAAGCCTTTTGGGCTATGCAAGTAGTGAAAAGGGTTGATGTCCTGAAACCCTAAGACCTGGGATTTCGAGGTCTCATGGTTCGAAAACCCGGTGGATAGGTGTATCCATTTTGTGAGAGAAAACCTCAGGAGGATATGGAGCTCCACGTTGAGTTCATAATAGGTGGAGGGATGATGTGTTGAAGGTCTGGTGGAATAGGTGGAAAGTGCCATGTTTGCAACCACGTTTTCCCTGATGTGTGACATGTTTTGACATGTTTGTGCCACATTGGATGAAATAGGTGACTTGGAGACACTTAGGTTCCATGTGGCAGTAAAGAGGCCTTTAGCCAATAAAGGCCCTAAATACTTAAAAGGCCATAACTTGTGATCCAGAGCTCTGTTTTGAGAAAATGTATAGTTGTTGGAAATCTCTTGGTGAGCAGAAGACGATGGTATTATTTTTAAAGGGATTCGAAGAGGCTTAGCAAAAGAAAAAAATTAATACCCCATGCCTTAAAGGGGTACTTATGAGGTTGGATGTGTTACAAGTGGTATTAGAGAAGGCTACAACACTAGGCCTGGATGGGCCAAAGAATAGTCATAAAGACTGGTATATTAAGGCTAAGGTGAATCTATTTTAAATATATCTTTGTGTTTAAAAGCTTGATTAATATATGCATGAGTTCCTTGAGGAGGAAGATAGCAAATTGAAACTGTACCTTGGAAATTATGGCTAACTCGCAATAGAAAAACTATATTGTTCCTTTGTCAAATTGATAGTTTCTCTTACAGAATTAGGGAATTGTTGGTAGCAATAAATGATAAAGACCTAAATGAAAAATGGAATACATGGTAGAATCATATTATAGGATTGTATGAATCCAGGAAATGAATGAAATTGTGGTTGTAATACTACATGTAGGTCTGGACTGTTGGAGCCCTAACAATTTTGATTGTTGTTTAAATAAAAGAGACCAAGCCCTGTATGCATAATTCTTCATGTTTAGAGGACTGATGGAAAATTGTGAGGTTAGTATGATTGACTTATAAGGGTTGAAACTTGTAGCAAAGATAATATGTCTAAGAAAAGTAAAAGGGGTTGATTGGGGATTAATGTTAATCCTCATCAAGAGGAAAAGTGATATGAGCATATGAGCCAGTTGAGAGCTCATGGATATACTAAAGAAAATACAAATTCCTATAGCCCTAAGCACTTTTTATGCATATGTTGTGATGCATATGATAATAAAATAAGCATGTACATAACATGCAAATATACTTATTATAAATTGTGATGAGTTGTAAGGTATGATCTCTTGATGGGTCATTATTTACAATAATGACCTGATGAAACTAAGGAAATTAACAACATGAATGAAATCTTGGTAATGATGATGGCTATTGTCTTATGAGAATAGGGATGTAATGATTAATGGAGGACTAATATAAAGGCTAACAAGGGTAGTGATAGAGCACTACTAGATGACCATTGGGCCAGAATGACATCTAGAGGTGGATGACATCCATGCATGAATGGTTGGGTTGGTTCATATAGCAGTAAAATGGAATCTAGGAAAGGGTTTCCCTGATAAAGGTCTATTGATAAATAATGGTTGAAACATGAAAGGAAGTTGGACTTGGGCATTTTATAGCCCAGGTGATACTGTGAAATACCTAATTATATTTTGTAAATTATGAATTTCTTTTGTAACAGAAGGGAAAGAGTGGCTTCTTATTGGTTGTTTCCATGAAAAGGAAGCAACATAAATTTGAATACGCATATGAGACTTGTTAGGTGATTGAATGTAATCTCTCAAAAAATAAGGTTGATATTAACAATCAAGTAAATGAATAGGAATAACATTAGAATGTGCAAGTGATGCACATGTATGGTATATAAGTGTATGTATACTAAAGGGCATGATATGAATACTTGAGTAAGAGGGTAGTAACGGAAATAATATATTTTCATGGATTGAATAAGTGGATTTCAAGGAAAGATGTATACTTGTCAGGTCTGAAAAATGCCATGGATGCATTTATGACCCTATATTAAAAGGGTTTGAAATATCTTGATGGAATAATAGCTTGAGGAGGGTGTACTTCCTTCCTCGGAAAAAGATAATATAAAAAGTTTAAAGAGCAATGAGCAAAAGTTCTATGTTGTTATTATAGAAGGGAATATGATGATTCCTTTGAAAATTCTATGTAAATGATTGTGAAAAATCATGAGTGAAATGATATAAGTAGAAATGAAAGTGAAACTACGAAGTGTGGTAGTGTTGGACATGCACAATATGATGATGCATGTGGTTAAGTGCATTATGAATGAAAAAACATTAGACTATTGTGCATGTATGAGTGTATAATATGAATGCATGATCTAAACACATACTTATATTCCTTATGGAATATTGGTGTAACACACCTGCCCCTAAGTACCCTTTCTAGGGATGAGGCATCATAATTTCTATTACTCATGTCATCTTGAGTCATCTCTCCGAGATGATTCATCCTCTTCCACTCACCCATAGCTTTCTAACAACTGCCACCGGTCTCTGATCCGACCTCTGGTTCGCAAGATATGACCTCCTAAATTTCTTCGAGAGTTATTAGTTGAGGGCCACATGGAATCCACATGGGTTCAACTCGTTTGTACTAACTTCAAGTTCCTACCTCCCGCAGGGAAGGTTTGTCCATCGTCCAAACCAACAACATGACTTAATCCTCATCTAACACATAGGCTAGAGGAGAATTTGGAGTTCAGCGTTGAACGCCCATTTTCTCTTCTACGCGCATGTCCTCCGGAGTCCCGGATTCCCGAACTTCTGAAATTTCCACTCTCGCACGTAGTCTCATACTAGATACAAGGGAAAATACAGGTGGGTCCCTCATACTCCTCCCACCAAATGGACTAAGAGGTGAGTTCCTGGTGTGATACGTGGCAAGGCAGAGGTGACACGTGGCCCCATCAGTGAGTGACATGTGTCATGTATTAATGGGCCTATAGCATCTACGGGATGCACAAATATAGGTGACACGTGGCATGTTAATCATGGGTCCACATCACCCTGTATGATGTCACTGTGCCACATCACTCCGCACTAATAGCCTTCCAAGCCCTTCAATATCATGGTCAATGTAACATTCCCCCGGCCACCCGTAGGCCGGGGTACGCCACTCCAGAGAAACCTCTCATGCTCTGAAACCAGTCGGTAATATTCCCAACCCTCTATAGGCCAGGCCATGCTACTCTAGGGAACTTTTTTGTTCCCTTACTACGAAACATACGGTAACATACCCAATAGGCAACTGAGTTATACCACATAAATTTACTCTTTAAACTGCATGCAACTAAAACATATACATACAACACTCTTGTGGAATCTTTACATATAAACATAAACAAACAATTACTTTATGTAACATACAAATTTTATACTGAAATAACAGTAATTACAGATATGCAACATTTATAGGGAATTACCCATAAACATACAGGCAATTATAATCCCATATATGATAAATCGTAACATAGGCATGTAAATAACAAAGCAACATGTCATTTTATCATACAATTGGTACTTATCTTAGAAATATTGTTAGCAACTGCGTATGAACTGTCCACGAACCTCCCAGCCATAGACTACATTGTTCATCACTCTCAACAGTGAGTCACGCCCGAGCTGGGACTGAAATCCACCCAGGGTAAAGGGTTTCTATCCAGGCTAAGGCTCATGGGCAATAGGAAAGACTCTGTCTCAGGTGCTCACTCAACTAACAATCTACAACCTCTCATTCCCCACATTCCTGTCCCACCCAAGGAAGTGCGCCCCTTCTCTGCTCAACAGTCCCTCGGCTGCCCCACTTCCCTTCTAGGGATTCAACAACAGGCTGGATCAGAAGTCTCAGAGTGTTGTAGCTGCATTTTAACACCTTCGAGAATCAATCCCCAACAATTCTCTCGCTCAGAGAATTGCTCACGGGCATGATAACCCGCTTCTTCAATCTTGCTCCAAGCTAACCAGGTACACCAAAGGAAAAGGGCTATGGGAACAGGCTCCAAAATGGTGAAATGGATGTCTCCAGGATAACGGAATGCATGAGTGAAAATGGTCATCAAATCATTCATGGGATAACTGAGTGTTGAAAGGAATCACTGTAAACTCTTCGTGGAAGTGATAGTTAGGCTACTGGTATGGTATCCCGTGAAAAGTCACCAACATGAGCTAAGTTCCTCATGATATGAATGCATGTCCCCAACTTGACACTTGTCATATCAGAAGTTACTTTGGTCCACTTGTCCCCAACTTTAGAACTTAGGATAAAATAATTATCCATACGTTATGCTTTTAGGAAATATTAATATAATATTCCCTTAACTTTTGTCCCTCCCTTTCCCTAATCGATGAAGTTTAGTCCCCCATCTCTTTTATCGTGGTCAGTCTACACGCAACGATGTATTTTATATTAATCATGAGTCATGTACAAAGTAGGTGCATTGGCCTTTGACATATAGGCGTTCCAGCCCAACACCAAAACATAAGCATCCCAGCTTATAATAACCGGCTCACCAACCTATAACGCATATCATATACATGAGGCTCGTTGTCCTCCATACTGTGCACACCTTAGTTACTACGCGCGGTATCCTAGAATGTGCATATTACATCATTTTACTGTGCAGTCCATGCGTGCACTATGCCACATGACGTGCATTACCAAATGAGGTCAAAACAACTCACCAACTTAAGTACATTTATATTACATTTACAATTGGGTTCGACCGAGGGATATTATAATCCCCTCCCCTTATTTATGCACTATCCTCAGTGCATCATACACCCATATATATACATAGTTTTCAAAAATATTCAAAAAGATGCAGGTATTTTGTCTGCATTGCACCATCATGCTCCCAAGTAGCATCCTCAGGACCGTACCAGGTCCAATGAACCTTTACAAGCCCTATGGCTCGGTTTCGGAGCTATTTGACTTTCCAGTCCAAAATGTGCACCGGATGCACTTGAAAAGTGCCTTCTTGATCCACCTAAAACACATTCCAATCAATAACATGATTAGCATCATTTATATATTTCTTTAAAAATGATACATGGAAGACATTATGAACAGACATAGATGCAGGCAATGTAATCATATAAGAAATTGGACCAATCCTCTCCAGGATTTCAAAAGGCCCACAAAATCTGGCTGCCAACTTGGCGTAGCTTCCCAACTTCAGGGAACTCCTGTTAGCTTTCACTTTCAGGAAAACATGATCACCCACATTGAATTCTCTATGGATTATGTTCTTATCGACATAATTTTTCTGTCTGTCTTGGGCAGTTTTTAAATTCTGCTTAATTTTTGTCATTTGGTCCTCCATTTCCTTGAGCAACTCTGGCCCAACTACTATCCTATCAGCTAGGTTATCCCAACTCACTGGAGTATTTCACTTTTTGTCGTAAAGTGCTTCAAATGGGTTCATCTTCAATGATGCCTGATACCCATTGTTGTACACGAATTCTACCAAGTGTAGGTAGTCTTCCCATTTCGATGGTTTGTCCATCACATACATTCTCAGTATATCTTCTATCACCCTGTTCACCCCTTATGTCTGTCCATTAGACTCAGGATGATACGCTGTACTAAAGTTAAGATTCATTCTGAATCCTTTGAACAATCCTTTCCAAAAATTCGATGTGAATTTCGGGTCTCTGTCGGACACAATTGTTTTAGGAATCCCGTGCAATCGTGCCACTTCCTTCATGAAAATATCAACAACCTCTGCTACCTTGTGCGTAGTTTTCAATGGAATAAAATGGGCAACTTTCGTAAGCTTGTCCACCACCACCATGATCGAATCATGCATCTTGCCTATTCTAGGAAATCCCGTAATAAAATCCATTATCACCACTTCCCACTTTCATTCAATAATGGTTGAAGGTTGCAGCAGCCCTGTTGGGTGCCTATTCTCAACTTTCACTTTTTGTCATTCCATACATCTAGAAATGTACTTGGTGATCTCTTTATTCATACCTGGCCAAAAGTAATGGCTCTTGATCGCTGCCACGGTTTTCTGACATCCGAGGTGTCATGCATAAGGAACATTATGCATTTCATGAAAAATCATATGTTTCAAGTCCTGGACATTTGGAACAAAAATCATGTTCTTGCGCAAAAATATTCCATCTATTCCCAACTTATAATTATCCACCTTCTGAAGCATCTTACCCTGCTATAGCATTGCTACCAATTCTTTGTACTGAAAATATGCATTTGCAGCCTCCAGAATTTTGCTTTTAATATCAATTTGGTACATGCTAATGGTTGTAGCATGTAATTCATGCACCTTCCTACTGAGTGCATCAACCACTTTATTCTCTTTCCCCTTGATATGATTTATATCAAAGTCATATTCGCTTAGAAATTATAACCATCTACTTTTTCTAGCATTTAGATTTGGCTGATCAAATAAATATTTCAGATTATTGTGGTATGTTCTTAGCTCAAACCTATTTCCCATGAGGTAGTGTCTCCATTTCCTCAAGGCATGCACTATGGCTGTCAACTCCAAATCGTGAGTGGCATAGTTTCTTCATGATCCTTCAACTTTATTGATTCATAACATATGACAAACCCATTTTGATTGAGGATTCCACCAAGTACTTCATTACATGCATCGGTGCATATGATGAAATATTCTTCTGGGTCTGTGATCCTTAATATTGGAGCACTTGTCAATAATTGTTTCAAGTGTTGGAAACTTTTCTCGCAATCCAGTGTCCACTGAAACTTCACTCCCTTTCTGATCCGTATTTTATGAGTAGAATGAAATGAATATAGATTATTACCAGATGCTTAACACAGAATAACAGAGATATAGTAAAACTAGTTTTCTATTCAATAAGGAAATAAGCTGAAACTGTAAAATGCAGCGGAAAACAAGCTTTCTAGAATGGTGGTGGCTTATCTCTGAGAAGAGATGTGATGGTTGCACTCATTCGCAAGAAGATGATTACAATGAGGCTATCAAGGAATTTTTACAATAAACAGGAGTTTCAAAAACCCTAAACATCCAAAAACCTAACCCCATGAGATGAAGCGCCAAAAGTCACGTGGGCCCCGTTTGGGTAAGTCAGTACATCAACTTCCCAAGATCGTAACTTTTGCATACGATATCTGTTTTAGGTGTATGATAGCCCATTGGAAAGATATAGCTGAGGAATACAATATTTTCACAAAATTCATGATATTTTTAGACCACAACATACCCCAAAAAACATCGTTTAGGGCCTCAAAACGGCTCCAAAAGTTCAGGACCCGAAAAACTACTAAAAATAGTAAATTATCAAAATTGCTAGAAATGTTTTTTGAGCCAGATGGAAAAGGTGGGTGGCCACCAATATCCACTTGGATCAATCCTCCATGATTATGAAGCAATGGTCTCCATTGCATTGAGTTCCCCCATCAGATGAGAAAATTTCTACTGAATTTGGCCCTGAGTGAGCCACTTGCCTTGGTGCAGGAGCTACCCTGCTTTGACGACTCGATAAAGCTGGATCCTTTGTTGTCAAGTGCCCTTGATCTGTGTGTCCACAATATGATCATTGGATGCATGTTGTATGTAGTCAGGGTTGATATCTGTTGGTGTTAGTTGTTCTGCTACGTCTGAGGTGTCCAATAATGGTGGGAAATAAGGTCGAAGGAGGTCCACGTTGAACACTGGGTGCAGGCCAAGGAAAGGAAGAATGTTGAGAGAAAAAACATTATCCCCCATAGCCTTGGTGATGGTGTATGATCCATAACAAAGTGGTGAAGCTTCTGATGGGGTCTTGTAAGGCGTTCTTTCTACAAGTGCAACCAAACTTTGTCGCCCACCTAAAACTTATGTGGAACCCGATGTTGATCATCGTGCTGCTTGTACTTGTCATTGGATGTCTGTAGGATATCCTGAACTTGTTGACGGATGTGCTAGATCCTCTCAATGAACCGAGTGGCTTTGTCAACCTTAGTTGGATAAGGAGAGGAGTCGATCGAGGTGACCGCAAGGGAAATTGCAACATCTATGGGACCCAATGGTTGGAATCCCAACCCCACCTGAAAGGGGTTGTGGTCGGTTGAGCTATGCAGGGCTCAGTTGTAGCTATATTGGACATAGGGAAGACTCTCATCCCATGTGCGAGGGTGCTTGGAATTAAACATGCGTAGGATATGCACAATCATTCGATTTACGACCTCGGTTTGACCATCTGTCTGGGGGTGGAAGGCCATGGATTTGGTGAGCTTGGTGTCCATCAGTGACCAGAGGCTCGACCAGAATGTCCTGAGAAATCAACTGTCTCGATCTAAGACAATGATTTGTGGGATTCCAAAATGAACCCAGACTCGTTCAAAGAAGAGCTTAGCAGTGGCTTCTGCTGTGATTCTCTTCTTGCAAGAAACCAGAATCGCCATCTTAGAAAAGTGATCGACAACCACAAAAACAAAGTCATTTCTCTGCTTGGTGGATGGGAGGCTCGACATGTAGTCCATTGAGATGGATTCCCATGGTCTGTCAGGAGTAGGAAGAGGGGTGTACATGCCCTATTTCTTAGTGGTTGGTTTGGCAATAGTGTAGACAGTGCAAGACCTAATATACTTGCTAACCTCCTATCGAAGTTTCAAACATTATAAATGTTTTTGTAGCATCGCCACTATCTTTTCGATGCGAAAGTGTCCTAACACCCAGCTGTAGTGGGCTTCCCAGATCACTTTCACTCTCTCACTTGAGGGAACACATATATGGCTCAGACGACACAACAACCCATCCTGAAGATGGAAATTATCGACAAATGCCTTTGCACCCAACATTTGGTAGGTGGTGGCTAAGTCTGGGTCTGTCTCATAGAGTTGGGGACATCCAAAGGTCTTATGGTCGTAGGAGTCTAGCACTGTGGTGAGTGCCGCGACTGGTGGTCTGCTGAGGCAATCAACGACGCGATTGGTGCTTCATGTTTTATACTTGATGTTGAGGTGGGATTTCTGTAAGTATGTGGACCACTTTTGATGGTGGTCATTCTGCAATTTTCCTTGTGACTGCATGAACTGTTGTGGCTTATGATCAATGTGGATGACTGTCTCCCTCCTAAGAATGTAATGTCTCCACTAGCAGCAGGCTTGCACAATGGAGTACATTTCTTTTTCATAAGTAGGGTACTTACGGAAAACATTTGATAGTGTTGCACTATGATAGGCCACGAGGTGGCTGTGTTGTGTGAGAATTGCACCCACAGCATAGTCTGAAGCATTAGTCTCAATCTCAAAGGGCTACTGCAGATTTGGTAGTGAAATTACTGGGGCTGATCACAAGCGTTGCTTCAAATCATCGAACGCTTGTTGTTGGGGCCGGCCCCACGCAAATTACACCTTACCACCACCCCTGGTTATTTGGCTAAGGGCCCATGCAATATGGGAGAATCCCAACACAAACCTTCGGTAGAAATTGGCAAGGCCCAAGAAGCTTCGAAGCTTAGTGAGTGTGGTTGGGACTGGCCAATCATGGATGACTTGGATCTTGGCTGGATCCACATGTACGCCATGTTGATCAATGATATAGCCTAGGTAATGGACCCTGTCGATGTCGAAGGAGCATTTTTCCAAGTTGGAATATAGCTTGTGTTGTCGCAGGGTGTGCAGAACCTGCTGAATATGCTGCAAGTGTTCAGCCCAATTCTTGTTGTAAATGAGAATTTCATCAAGATACACCACTACAAACGTTTTGGTGAATGGTCGCAGGATATCATCCATCATCCTCATGAAAGTGGCTAGAGCGTTTGTCATACCAAAGGGCATGACCAACCATTCAAAAAGGCCTTCCTTTGACTTGAAGGTGGTCTTCCATACATTTGTCTATTCTATCGGGACCTAGTGGTAGCCAGACTCTAGATCAATCTTACTGAAGTATTTGGCTCCCATGAGTTGATCAAGGAGGTCATCGATTCAGGGAATTAGGTACCAGTTTTTTACTGTGATTTTATTCATAGCCCGATAATCAATGCAAAGTCGCTAGGTTCCATCTTTCTTTTGTACCAACACAATTGGGCTCCTGAAAGGTGATGAGATAGGAAGGATGTGCCCCTTTTGGAGAAATTCTTGGATCTGTCGCTTGATATCCTCATTCTCTAACAGAGAGCGGCGATATACTGGCCCATTGGGCAATGGTGCGTTGGGGGTAAGATCGATAGGGTGCTTGACCTGACATTGCAGAGGTACCCCAGTAGGTGAGGAGAAGATATCCGAGTATTCTTCCACGACCTTATCTACTTGCTTGTTTTGTGTGGAGAGCTCAGCCGCAGAGACCCTAGATGTGGTTGTGATTTTTCTCTCGTTATGAGAGCGAATCACAAAGAAGACAAACTTCCTCGTATGAGAGATGACCTTCCTGCATTTCTTAGCAGAGATCAAGGAAATAACACTAGGTGGGACAACCTCGGGTATCTTGTACAATTTCCTATTCAAAGTAATAATAACACTACGAGGCCTAGACTCATATACAACATGACGTTTCCATAAATAAGGTTGGCCCAAAAGAACATCACAAACTTAAAGAGGAGAAACATCACACAATACCTCATCTTTGAAGGGCTTAATGTGGTATGACAGTCGACACTATTAGCTGACGCGGAGATCGCTTCCTTTGCGGAGCCATCCAATGGTGTAGGGTTGTGGGTGCAGTATTGTCGATAGGGCCAGCCGCTTGATGACCTATGCTGAGATGAGGTTCTTCTGGCTACCACTATCAACGATGAAGTGTAGTGGGGTGCCTTTCACCCACATCTGTGAATTGAAGAGGTGCTCTACTTCTTCTGGCTCGTCCAGTTCACCATGCTGGAGCTTGGTGGTAGCAACGGTGGCACTAGCTTCCGCGTCAATAATCCGTCTTCCCCTTTCTGGCTCTGACTCATATTCAGAACCCACATCTAATTCAGAGGCTTTCACTTCAGCCACCAGCATCTTCTTTGAGCGGCAGTCACCAGTGTTATGCCAAGGGCTCTTATGGAAGTCGCACCACTTCCCAGTTTCTTTCTTTATCTTTCTGGTGTCCTTCTTTGCTTGCGGCTTGGACTGGTTGTCCTAATACTATCCATGTTTTCTCTATCCTTTGTTCTGTGGGTTGGGGCCACCCTTTCTTGGATTTTGTTGTGTGGGGTTACCCGACCCAAATTGTCACGTCTTTTGTTTGAACGTTTTCTCGATTTTGACGGCATATCGATAGGCCACGCCCAAGGATGAGATGTCCATAAATTCCATTTTGATCTGGATGTATCTATGCAGAGCACCACGATACTTGAGCACCAGATGTCTCTCTGAATCTTTGATACCCATCTTGGTGCGCAAGGTATGGAAGATATTTGTGAAATCTGGCACTGCTTGGTCTCTTTCTTGCCACAGTGTGGTCCATTTGGTATACAAGTCGTCATAACTTCCCACAGGGTACTATTGTTCTTTAATAGCACCCCTGAAGGATTCCCAAGTGGTCATGACTATAAATAATGAGGGTTCCTCTATTTCCTTTTGCTCACAGAAAGTTTCCCACCAATCTTTGACATGGGGAACGACTTTGAGGAGCGCAAAAGTAATCTTTTCTCTATTTGAAAAGTTATGGACAGAGAAATACCCTTCTAGTAGATTCAACCACTTGTCTACAACATTTGTGTCTATATAACCTTCAAATATAGGAATATCGAAGTTTATTTGTACATTGAAGGGGGCGATGCCTCTGCTCAAAGAAGATGTGTTGCCTGTTGGTAGTCGTCGAAGGATTTGCGCGAAATTATCCATCATCTCATTCCTCGGTTGCGTGAGGGCTTCCTCAATCAATAGTTTGAAAGGTTCTCCTATCTCGTCATCTTTCTTTTCTCCTTCCATGAGAGGTCACTTGGGTGTGCGAGAGATTTTGTCCTCAAGAGAAACAAGCTCGAGACCCAAATCTTTGTACTTTGACGTCGTTGGGGACATGCATTAAGAGGACAAGGAGCAGACTGCTTTGATACCACTGATACAGATTTTATGAGTAGAACGAAATGACTACAGATTATTACCATATGCTTAACACAAAATAACAGAGATACAATAAAATTGGTTTTCCATTCAATAAGGAAATAAGCTGAAACTGTAAAATGCAGATGAAAACAAGCTTGCTGGAATGGTGGCGGCTTATCTCTGAGAAGAGATGTGATGGATGCACTCATTGCAAGAAGATGATTACAATGAGGCTCTCAAGGCCTTTTTACAATAAACAAGAGTTTCAAAAACCCTAAACATCCAAAAACCTAACTCTAGGAGATGAAGCACCAAAAGTCATGTGGGCCCCGTTTGGGTAAGTCAGTACATCAACTTCCCGGGGTCGTAACTTTTGCATACGATATCCGTTTTAGGCGTATGATAGCCCATTGGAAAGATTTAGCCGAGCAATACAACAGTTGCACAAAATTTCATAATGAAATTTTGCAACCGCGACATACCCCAAAAAACATCGTTTAGGGCCTCAAAATGGCTCCAGAAGTTCAGGACCCAAAAAACTGCTAAAAATAGTAAATTATCAAAATTGCTAGAAAGTTGTTTTGAGCCAGCTGGAAAAGGTGGGTGGCCACCGATATCCACCTTGATCACTTTCTTTGAAAATAAGTGATTGGGTGTGCAATCTTTGAGAATCCTTCAATAAATCTTTTGTAGTAGCCTGCAAGACCCATGAATGATCTCACCTCTGTCACATTCTTCGGTGCTGACCATTCTCTAATGGCCTCTATCTTCTCAAGATCCACTACTATCCCATCCTTTGAAATTAAATGCCCCAAATAATGAATTTGTTTTTGATAGAATGAGCACTTGCTCAATTTGGCATATAACTGACTCTCCCTTAATACTTGCAACACCATCCTCAAATGATGTTCATGCTCTTCCTCTGACTTGGAATATATAATAATGTCATCCAAAAAGACAATGACAAAATTGTCCAAATACTCTCAGAAAACACCATTCATTAAGCACATGAAAACAACTGGTGCATTTGACAACCCAAATGGTACCACTGTGAACTCATAATGACCATACCTTGTCCTGAAGGCTATATTTCTAATATCTTCTTCTTTAATTCTTACCTGATGGTATCTTGATCTGAGATCTATCTTTGAAAATATCTCTGCATCCTTCAATTGATCAAAGAGGTCATCAATCCTTGGTAGAGGATACTTGTTCTTAACAGTCACTTTATTCAACTGTATGAAGTCAATGCACAACCTTAGTGTTCCATATTTCTTTCTCACAAACAAGACTGGGGCACCCCAAGGTGACACACTTGGGTGTATATACCCCTTCTTCAAAGGTTCTTCAAGATGCATTTGCAATTCCTTCAATTATGGTGTACTCATTTTATAAGGAGTCTTTGATACTGGCATTGCTCCAGGCATCAAATTTATAGAGAAATCAATGTCTGTCCTTGGGGGTAGTTTGGGTACCTCCTTGAACACATCTTCAAAATCTTCCAGGACTGCATAATATTCCAAATTTGGCACCTTATCTTTATGTGTCTCTGCCAAATGAGCTGCAATTATTTGACATCCTTTTCTATAACACTTCTTGAGCTGCAATGCTGAAATTTCTCTAATGTTTAATGCCCTGGGAATTCCTTGTACCTTCCTTAGTTTCCCTTCCTCATCCAGGCAATTAAATTCTTCGTTGTGACAGTCTAAGAGAGTGTGATGTTGGTCCAACCAATCGATCCCAATTAGACATACATAGGAACCTAAAGGCAAGATGTTTAAATCTGCCTTGGTGTTCAGTCCATTCATGTCTATGAGGCATGAATTAACCATATCATTAACTTTTCTTCTGGATCCTGTAGGCAGTTGCACCAATCACAATTTCCCATGCTTGCTTCTTAGCAATTGCAAACTTTCCACCATCTTAGGGTCTATATAACTACGACTAGCTCTTGAATCAATCAAAATAGCAAGGGTTTGGTTGTTGATCATACCTTCCACTTCAATCATGTGGGACCGATACTCTTCTTGCTTGTTGTCCAGGGCTGCATAAATCTTTGGCACATATCTGCCCATGTCCTCCACTATTTCATCTTGCTGTACATTGTGAACAACCCTACCTTTTTCACCTCTGTGAGGAAAATATCTAAACCTATGGTCCCCTTTACAACCCCAACATTTCATAGGTGGCTATCTTGGCCCTTGACTCCTTGTGTCAATCGTTATGGGTTCTTTAGGCATTTTTTGTCCTTGTGGATTATTTCTGAAGAATGGTGGCTTAGCTCCCTTCTTCCTCTGATCTATCTTGAATTTCTTATTGTCTTCCCAAGCCTTTTGGAAAGCTGGCCTTACTTTCTGCTGATCAAATAGGCATTTAGCTCTCCTTGGTCTCTTCTAATGTCTTGGGATCATCATACTATATTTTGTCATTGATGACCAATGGCAATCCACTTAAATACCTTTGAATTTTGACTGTCTCATCCTTGATGAAAGAGACATAGTTCAGCAGTTCCAAAAACCTTCTCTCATATTCATCTATGGTCATACTTCCAAGCTTGAGTTCAAAGAACTCTTTCATTTTCTTGTCATATTATCTCTTAGTCAAGTACTTCTTCTCAAAATACTTCTTGAATTCCCTCCAAGTAACACTTTTCTCTACAATGTGTTGTACCTTCTCAAGTTGATCACATCACATGGAGGCCTTTCCTTTGAGTTGATAGATAGCGATTCTATCTTCTGCATGAGAAGAATAATTATGCAATTGAAAATACTTCCTCATGCCTAGCAACCATGTTTTCGCATCTTCATCCTTCTTGTGCTCACCATCAAATGTAGGAGGTTTAATTTTGTTCATTTCTCCTCGCAGCTCATCCACCCCAGATCTCTTATACCTTCTGACAGGGGATAGAGTCGGGTTGTTTCCTACTCTCTTATTGGAATTCCTTTGGGAATGATGGTGATGTCTACTAGAACTTTTTACTTTTCTTTTCTCCTCTGAAGGTTTGTGACTCCTAGATTTACTTGAGCCACTCTCCTTAACCAATTTATTTTCTATTATGTTCAAACCCTCCAATAGCTTCATGTTGAAGTCATCCTGCTGCTCTTTGGATTTCATAAGCCTTTCATTATCAACTTTATGGATTTGGACATCCTTCTATAAATTCTTAATGGTCTCAGCCATATTCATATCTTCATTCCTTTCTTCTCCATGTCCGTTGGAATTCATTCCTTCCATGCCCAAATGGAAATCCACCCCTCTGCTCTCATCTTGATGACTGTAGTTCCCCTCTGCTTCTTCCATTCATATGGAATCTGCACTGGTCTAATCTAATTGAGTTGTTGTTAATTCTGCAAAATGTGTAGCCATCAAAACTTATCAGGCTAACAATTTAACAATTCATGAGAATATGCACCATTTTGGTTCAATACACACGTCAGAATTATCTCTCCCGATTTCCCGGTGTTATCACCATGACAATTCTAGATAAGACCCAAGTCTCGAAAACACAGACACACAGTTCCTTCATAGATACACTTGTGCAAGAAGGTGGTTTTTCGAAACCACTTTCGCCAAGACGTGGTATCACATGTCTCAACATGTCAAATCCACCACTCATGGAGCAGGCGACGGCTTAGTCAAATCACCTTGCTTCACTCATTCGGTACTTCGTAGCCATATGACATCAACTGAACGCCGCCATGTAACGAAATCAAAAGATAATCATTCTAAATGGATTGGCTGAGCATGGAAACCCAATGCTCTTGTACGTAATCCGTCTGTGCTTCATAAATGGAATTATATAATTACCACTCCCCAAGTATGAAGATATTTGCATATCCATAAACGAAGTAATATCCAAACTACTCAACTTTCTACTCTCTGTAAAAACACCTTTCGGTATCCACAACCTGATATACATGGACAAGGCTAATACGAGTGAGAGTGGTTATTCGAGCAACATGCTAGACTTTCCTGCAAATAAGGAGGAAAGGGTCCTTGTTCACATTGTAGCAACTAAGGTTCACACTGAGCCGGCTATAGACTCACGTTTGGAAGCCAGGATGAATCCCACTATGAAGGATTTAGTCATCAACAGGCCAGTCACTAAGAAGCAAAGGAGCAAGCGGTAGAAGAAGGAGGAATCTACGGCTGAAGCGGCCAAAAGTGTTGGAGAGAACCAACCGGTCTAGTTAGATTATTCTTTAAAGGCGGAGATCGCTAAGCTGAAGTAAGTCTTCAACTAAAATAATCATATCTCAACGAATTTTGAATAGTCGGTAGCGGAGGTAAAGAGTACCAGAGATGATCAACATGTTCTTCAAACGACCCTTTTCACAACAGGCTAACTGTTGTCATCCCCCTTTTGTAATTTTGTGATTAATACAATTATATAAATACAGAAACTGATTTTAGACTGTTTTATTACAATTTCTATCCGGTGATGTTATGAATCTTGTTTTCTTTTATAATAATTTTTTCTTGTAATCTTATATTTTATTTTCATCTGTCTAAATCAGAGGAAATTAAAACTCGGAATTATTTTTAATTAATGCTTTGATGCAGTTGTGTGTTTCTTTTTTCTTTTATTATTATGCAATTTAAACTCAAACTCATCACCTTCCAAGCGACTTCGTGCGCACTAAACTTTGACTTGTTCATTTATATTTATCATGCATAGCAATATCACAAGGTAAAATTCTTTTGTGTGCACCTAAATCTACTATGCATTTATTCTTCGTCATACCGACAACTTATGCATACTACCAATATCCACTGTGCACAGTTTTGGTACCGCACACCGATATTCCACATGCATTTATTCCTATGCATGCACTACATCAAGTTTAACATATTCCATCGTGCCCAATTATCTGCGCATACTACTGAATACACCGTCGCGAAACAACTTATACTCATACTTATGCGCGTACCAACAAAACTCCTCTATGTTAAGAAATACTTGCACACCACATGTGCACATTACTATGTGTGTGTTCACCGCGCAAGGCTAAATTTAGCGTGTGCATCTGCACATAATAATCTTCTGCGTGGCGCTACAATTTACTGCGTAGACTAGCACACCAACGTTTTCCCGCGCGGTGCGAAAATTCACCACACGTGCCAGTACGCCAACCTTTTCCATGGACACTTCATGACTCCAATTCTAGTCACTTCGAAGTAACTCTTTTGTGAATATTCACTTCAACTGAACCCTTCTGGCCCATCAAAGCTCAGTGTTGAACTGAAGCTCTGATACCAATTTGTAACGTTCCCTCGGCCACCCATAGGCTAGGGTACGCCACTCCAGAGCAACCTCTCATTCTCTAACACCGGTTGGTAACATTCCCAGCCCTCTACAGGCCGGGTCATGCTACTCTAGGGAATTTTTTCATTCCCTTACTGTGGAACATACAGTAACATACCTAGTATTCAACTGAGCTATACCACATAAATTTACTCTTTAAACTGCATGCAACTAAAAAATATACATACAACACTCTTGCGGAAGCTTTACATATAAACATAAACAAACAATTACTTTTTGTAACATACGACTTTTATACTGAAATAAGAGTAATTACATATATGCAACATTTACAGGGAATTACCCATAAACATACATGCAATTATAATCACATATATGATCAACCATAACATAGGCATGTAAATAACAAAGCAGCATATCATTTTATCATACAATTGGTACTTATCTTAGAAAGATTGTCACCAACTGCGTACAGACCGTCCACAAACCTCCCAACCATAGACTACATTGTTCATCACTCTCAACAGTAAGTCACCCCTGAGCTGGGACTGAACTCCACCCAGGTTAAAGGGTTCTTATCCAGGCTAAGGCTCATGGGAAATAAGAAAGACTCCATCTAAGGTGCTCACTCAACTAACAACCTACAACCTCTCATTCCCCACATGCCTGTCCCACCCAAGGAAGTGCTCCCCTTCTCTGCTCAACAGTCCCTCGACTGCCCCACTTCCCTTCTAGGGCTTCAGCAGCAGGCCAGACCAGAAGTCTCAGAGAGTTGTAGCTACAGTTTAGCACCTTTGAGAATCAATCCCCAACAATTCTCTCGCTCAAAGAATTTCTCACAGGCCTGACAACCCACTTCTTCAATCCCGCTCATAGATAACTAGGTACACCAATCGAAAATGGATATGGGAACAAGCTTCAGAATGGTGAAATGGTTGTCTCCAGGATAATGGAATGCATGAGTGAAAATGGTCATGGAATCATTGACTGGATAACTGAGTGTGGAAAGGAATCACTGTGAACTCTTCATGGAAGTGATGGTGAGAATGATGGTCAGGCTGCTGGTATGGTATACTGTGAAAAGTCACCAAAATGAGCTAAGTTCCCCATGATATGAATGCATGTCCCCAACTTGAAACTTTTCATATCGGAAGTTACTTTGGTCCACTTGTCCCTAACTTTAGAACTTAGGATAAAATAATTATCCATACGTTATGCTTTTAGGAAATATTAATATAATATTCCCTTGACTTTTGGCCCTCCCTTTCCCTAACTGGTGAAGTTTAGTCCCCCATCTCTTTTATCATGGTCGGTCTGCACGCAACAATGTATTTTATATTAATCACGAGTCATGCACAAAATAGGCGCATTGTCCTTTGACATCTAGGCGTTCCGGCCCAATACCAAAACATAAGCATCCCAACTTATAATTACCGGCTCACCAGCCTATAACACATACCATATACACGAGGCTCATTTTCCTCCATATTGTGCGCACCTTAGTTATTGTGCACGGTATTCTGGAATGTGCATATTACATCATTTTATTGCATCGTTCATGCATGAACTATGCCACATGATGTGCATTACCAAATAAGGTCAAAACAACTCACCAGCTTAAGTATATTTATATTACATTTACAATTGGGTTCGATCGAGGGATATTACAGTCAAGGTGTGTCCACGTAACCCCTGAATCTATGACCTCCGTTACTTAGTAACTTCAACTTTCGGGGCATCCATGGTGTGACTTCCTTCTTACTCCTGAAGTGATCAACGCTAGGCTAACCATGGTCTAGATTTGACAGTCATGGGAGATCCCAAAAAATCCTCAGATCTACAACTCTTAACACTTCATGAATTCGGTGTTAGGGTGCTCCACTCACTTACCACCCCCTTTCTCTTGAAGTGGTCAACATCGGGATGACCTTGGTATAAATCCAACGGCCAGGGTGGATCCTGAAGGATCCCTAGATCTACGGTTCTTGTTACTTCACAACTCTGGCCTTCGGGGGTTTTGACATTATTGTCACTCTTCTCTCCCGAAGTAGGACTTCGTCGAAGTACCATACGCGGGTCCCTCCTCTGGATGATAGGATGATTAAGAGAGGTCCCTCATGGAATTCCCAGATCCATGGCTCTCATCACTTCATGAATTTAGCGTTCGACGATTTCATCATCTTAAATCGCACTTCCTTTCAGAGTTTTGAACTTCCAACGCACACAGATATTTGATCAATGGTCCACATGCACTCTTTAATGGGTGGTCGAGATCTACTCTGGCCTTAAATCTTTTGAGAGTTATCGACCCAAGGTGCAACATATCTATAATCTTCTAGAGTGCTGAACTATGATCCACACTTGATCTTTCGTCATGTGCATCTGGGACCAACGACCAGGATTTGCTTTGGCCTTCGAAGCTTCGCGAAACTTGCACGCTCTGGTGATTGTATTTCAATTTCGTTGGAGAACCAAGATTTTGGATAATTTTGATCTGTGGACACGTGTCCTTCTACTACTGACAACCCATATTAAATTCGAGCTCCAAAACTTTGGATAATTTGCCTCTTTTACGATGAACACACAAAATTCGTCGAACTTGTGAAGTCTGAAAGACTCGAGGGGTTAACCCTCACGCTTCTTCTCTAGACCCAATGGTCATGAAATACCTTGGTTCCTCCTGAACGGATCTCATCCGCTCATTCTCCAAACACAGGAACTCCTCCCTTTCAAGAACTAAATCTCACCATATTTTTTGAGCTTCGTCAGCTTTAAAATAATTAGGCTCTAGCGCTTGCTTTGCACTCTTTCTCCTGAGATTTTATACTCAGACGAGCATATGGGCTCTCCTTACACCAGGATTTCAGAAGAGAAACAATGGAAACTTATAGAACATCAAATTTTCATTCATCCGACCATGAAATACAAACATAGACATATAACTCCGAAAATAGATAACATTACATTACCCAATTAGCTCATAGATAAGAAAACTCAAATATTCAAAACATGCATTTCAATCTAAGTGCATAGGGTAAACAAGACACTTATCTATTACAGTTGATAACCGACCAAATGAATGTGGGTGTTAGCCTCTCCATGCAACCATAGGCTCAGAGTAATTCATTCTTAGTACTCTGGCCACCCCCGTGCCAAGCCATGATATCACCATAGCAATTCCTACAATCTCTAAGAAATTCTCTTTCTCTATCACCACATCTTCGAGGTTTATCATATGCCTCGTCGACGTCAATATCACAACACTCATCTCTGAGAGGTTCTCCTTCTATTCTGTTCGGTAACCAGAACCACTCAACCCTTCAGCACTCCACTTCTCTGCTTGAGAGATTCACATGTGCCTTCCTTTTTCATACCTCTCGCTCACACATTCCCCTCGGTGTGTCTCTTCTTCTCCGCCTTCACGTGTATTATTTCACACCTTTCTCCTCCTTAGGAAGGTTCTAGACCTGTCATGTTCCTTCCGTCAGAAGGAAACTCGGGTCAGTCTGTCCCTACAGGAAAAACTGCACCCCTATGGTACTTTAGGCTGACAATTTCTTATCCCTTCAGTAAGACCCTCTATGCCTCCATTCATTGAGGCATTTGATTGTTCAACCACCAATCCCTTTATTATTAATTGATATCTCCTTGGGATCAAGATGAGGTTGACTATTTCAACAAGGATAGAATTTGGGGTCATTTTGTCATAATGAACCCTCTCCACAGTTTCTTTACTCTTTCCTCTAGTGATATCATAGCTAGTAATTTGAGGCTTCACCCCCCACTGTTAGTCATTTGAAATCTAAAGAATAATACATTTACATTGTACGCATGCCATAGCATGGTAATCATAATTAATGATTAATTACAAGCTGTAGGAAACAAGGGTGTTACAATCCCCTCCCCCTTAAAAGGAACACCGTCCTCAGTGTTCTTTCTCAGTAACACCTTTCATTCCTTCGTCAGTCAGCTGCTTTAGAAATCTTGATCCTCTTTCTTGGTCAATTCCTTTCCAAGATTTTGGTCTTCATCACTTTCCTTCAATAGTCTTGGACAACAATCACATTAATCACAATTTCATGAGAGAACATTTTATTGCTGTGCAAAATTCAAGAGGAAAAAAATCATAATCTAGCATAATACTTATATGTGCAGTTTGTGGATTTGCATCCACATGGCTATCTTGTTATCTTGGCTCACTGTTTTTCCTGGACATACCCATTGTGTGCATGATCCCAATCAGTAGTTTATAAGAATGATCAAAGTCTCATCTTCCTTGCGGTCACTCACCCTCCAGGCCCATGCTCACACATCCCCTTCTCTGCTATACTTTTCATCGAGTGATCCATCTTTCCTTGCCAAGGATTTCTCGCACAAGAAGAATTCCAGAGACTTCATTGAGCCTTACAGTCAAGGTGTCCCTCTAACTTTCTATCTCGAGGTGTCCCTCCAGCTTGTGTTTCCACAACACAACATATTCTAGGTGATCATGGATTACAACATGGTTCTCTTGTCCAACTCAGTGGCCTTTTTCATTCTTTTCAGATTGACAGCCTTCATTTGTCCTCCCTAGACAGATATTTTTTTTTCACCTATATCACATGTATAAATAAATTATGAGAGAATATCATTAATTTCAAAATAAGAAAAGTTGGCTTACAAATTTGTCACCCTCAGATTTCCAAATTCCACATTTATTTTCAGATCCGTTCCACACAGGAATTAGATTCACAAGTATGAGACCTTCTTCCTCATATTAGTTTAGCTCAGTAGGAAATTCATCTTCCTTATGGACTTACAATACTTCCATATCCAAGACCCTTTTCTCCCTGCAATTTCCACATTCCTCGACCAAGCAGACTATTAGTTGTCATGCACACTATATTTTCATTGCACACTTGCAGTGGCTCACAATTTTTTTTAGAATTGTGCATACTAACAATCAAATTCATTTTCTCAAGAAGGAAATATCATTCCTCGTAGTTTGTCTCAGAAGGAAGTTGGTTTTCCTTATGGTATTATAACACTTCCATATCCAAGACCCTTTTCTTCCTGCAACTTCAACAATCCTCAGCCAAACAAATTGTTAGTTTTCATGCACTTTATATTTTCAAAACTATGCATACTAACAATCCAAGTTATTTTCATCTATTCAAGGATACAAAGAAAAATGAAATATCATTATTTACGTATGCATCCTTTCAACGTACTAAATTTTCCAAATTCAATTCAAATTTCAAATGTCTTTAATCAATGTGTCAATATTCACGACCACAATCACACCCAATGCACCCTTGCATTGATTTTAACTTTGCCACACTTTATGAAAATAAATTTTCCATGGTGTGTTGGAGCTTAACCAACCTCTTCACCATAGGGCTTATTCATTCTCATTCATTATTGCAACAAGACTGTACTTCCTACTACATACTGATCATGATCCCAAATAAGCACATATGAAACTGTAATTTTCTCTTGAATGCACCCAAGCCTTCTTCCTTCAATAGTAACCAGGGTGCCAACACTCATGGCCACCCAATTTTTCTTTTCTTTAACAACTATACAATGTAAATAAAATATTGGAAGGTCCTCCTTCCTCAATGGAAAATCCATTATCTCCCCTTTATGCAAACACGTATTTCCTCGAAGCAATTTCATGCAATGTGCTAAATATGAGCACCTTTATTTCCAATCTCCCTAGATTGGTCATTGTACCCATGGTACTTTTTACTCATGCATTTTCTTGCAAGGATTATAAATAATCCTTGACTGACATAGACTTCCTCTCTCTATTGTTCAGATTCTTCTTTCCTGAATCTTACCCTGCTTGGGTAGCAATAGCATAAAACAACCACTCACAATTATTTGCATATTTTTAAGATAATGAAATATTTTTAGAAGGGATTCTTACCAAATTCGTTCATGCCTTATGCCACATAGGTATGGACATTTTTATACTTGCTCTAGCTGCTAGCACCCTCTCTGGTATTACCTCATCAATGGTGCTTGATGGGGACTTTTAAAGTCCCTTCAACAATATTTTAACAACAACCTTCTCATAGTCATCCTTTGCTTAAGGTTGTCCATCATTGGCAACTGCCTTTCTCAACAGCTCCAATTTCTTTCTACACATGTCATACATCATGATTATATTAGTTGTCATGTAAAATAAAAATGAATTTATGATATCAGCAAAACATTTTCAAATATGTCCTAGCATATCCCTATTCACTTCTTCACATTATCCTCAATGTTTTTCAGGAATGCAACACTTCAACTCTCAATTGTTTCTACAGTCATACAACCATTATCACTATGATGTCAAAACATTTACTTTTATTAGTTAATCAATCTCTCGTACCAGAGAAATACCATAAATAACTAGGAAGGGGTCAAGGGATTCTTCCCTTGTCCAACTCCTTCTACAGAGCCCTGGAATTTCATCCCAGCTAAGTTATCCCAAGGCCTCACTGCCCTTTACTTTACACTGCTCATCCAGACCTATTCATTTAAATATGTTTATTTATTCATTCTCCCTTTTTCCAGATGTACTTATTCCCACAACTACTCTTCTAATACTTACAACTATGTTAAACAATTTAGAGTTCTTAGGGTGATAAATGTGTTCCTCCTTTTCTCCTTCTTTTCTTGTGCAACCTACTCCTTATGGTGAGCTCCATGCTCTATTCCTTGAGCAGTATTGGTTAGGCTCACCTTAACCTATTCGATACGTCAACATGCTCCAATAGAAGACCTTTTTGTTTGTAATGAATTATGTACTTGTGCATTCTGCACTTTACCATTCAATTATCAGAATGGTCAAAACCAATTCATTAGTTCTTCATTCATGCATGATGTTTTAAGATGTAATCCAGGATTCTTATTTATATATAATTTCAGTCCATCGCTCAATTCGTAGTAGTTGTTAATGTTGTGATTATGTTCTCCTGACGGAGTCTTTACACAGTTCCTTCACAGGGAAGTCCTTTGGCATGGAACTTCCTTATCACATATCCATCACTATCTTTGATGGCCTCAACCTTGAGTTAGATTCAACTATTTACCAAATATTCCATAAGGAACGTAAACACACATATTTGTTATTCATTTAGATTATTTATCCACACACATTCCTTGTTTTGTTAACTTACATCTATGATGCACTTAATCACATGCATAATCATAAGCCTATGTGTATCTACCATAGGTATATTTTTCAACTCATATACATCTTTTCATTAAAATCATTTAACTCATGATTGTCCACAATTTTTCTCATGCAGTCCTCAAAGGCATAATCATGTTGCCTTTATCATGACAAAAGAGAATCCGTGTTCATTAATTCTTCCATATGTTTATACTAGTCCTTCATGAGGAAATGGAACATATTCCCCTCAAGATATCATTCAAAATAAAAAATTCACGACTCTTCAGAATAGATTCGGCCACACATCCATGTTATTCATTCAATCTTGGCAAGTGCAATTCTTACCTTACATTTCACTCATTTAGGAAGTCACATCGTGCCTTTAGTATACATATTCTCATACATCATATATATACATCACTTGCACATTTAATATACTTCATATCTACTTGGTCTTAATATCAGAATTCATATCAAGCAACCTTGCATTGCATCAAATTCATGCACTCAAGAGCATACATACATAGCTAAACATTCATCATGCAATCTCATTTATTGTACCCCTTTCCATGTCGTTCATGGACATATCAAACTTCCAGATCCTTCTCCAAAAGATCTTACTACCATTCTCATTACAAGTTCCCTAGAGATACTCAACATTGATCTTCCCTCTCGATTGGGAACTTGTAGTCATTTGCATGAATCCACCCGACAGTTTAACGAACATAGTCATAACTATGTTTTCCTTTCTACACGATAACAACTAGAAAGAAAACACTCTTGCCTCAACTTCCATGAAAAAATTTCCCACTCATAAATATAGTATGGGAAATTATAACCATGCCCAAGGTAACAAAACAACCAATCTAGCTTCCAACTGGTCTTGATCAACAYACCTTYTGATCAAGGAAATCCTTTTCTAGATTCCCCTCACTAGGGYCTAACTATATCTATATGGGTACCATCCACCACTGGATGTCAATATGACCCATTGGGCATCTAGAAGTGCCCCAACACTTCCTTTACCACATTCAGGATGAACATTTAATCAACCCTTTTAACTTATTTATAATAAATTTTAATGTCTAATAATATTTGGACTATTACCTTAAAGCCCAAATACAATTTTGAAGTATGTTACTTACTAAGTATTCTAGTTCAAAACTCTAGAGTATCTTTAGATCATAATCAGTCTTAACCATTACACCTAGAATTCTTCTTTCTATTCAACAACAGTCAGGGACAGAGGTCATTCTCCTCCTCCCACAGGAATTCTAGAAAATTATTTTCCTATCCACCAAATAAGGGAGGTTGTTGTGATTTATCACTCAATCACTCTATATTTATGTTACTTCATTTATCGACTTGATTAGAAAAACTCTACCCAACAATTTTGATACCCAGAAACAAGACTTTGTTTCTCAGTTCCCTTCGAAACCCAGGAGTTGTGCATGCTCTCCATTTTCAGAGAATGGTCACCAGACTCATTCCTCTTGCATAGAAACACCCTTACGTTAATAGGGATACACACTACCCTAGCACAACCATGAGATTTTGAACTCGCTCTTGTCACTTCACTCCTACCTTCATGAAGGTTCTTCTCAATCTATAAGGTGCATTTTTTCTTGCTTACTGGGTTATTCCAACAACAATTTTCATCCATTATAGTTCAAGTAAATTGACCTTACCATTTCCATAAATCATATAATAATGAGGGATGATACACATATACAAGATTGAATCCTTCATTAAAGTAGTAATTATTACTGCTACAGATCCTTTCAATCAATTCACATCCATGTCTTGATATTAGTGCCCATTAGCATAATCTCACTCTTGTAGGATTGACCATCATTTCTGAAAAGAAATGGTAGGATTCCTTTGCCACAGACTATCATGATTCAATGTCATTGGGTAAAATCCCAACTGAATTTTAATCTACATCCTCCTCCTTAATGGACTTATGAAGACGATTTGTGTGTGACAGTGATACTCTCAGCAGGCTCATTTTATCCTTGGTAAACTAGTCTCATGATTGTTCTCAGACCCATCCAAGCCTGTGTATGAATCATGCTCTGCCATATAGGGTAGAGTAGTATTCCCTCTCCCTTAAATTTTTCTAAGAAATAAAAATTACTTGATTCTTTCATGAGCCCAAGCAGGCCAAGTGTTGTTTTCATGCTTTGATACTAATTTGTAACACACCAAACCCCTAAGTACCCTTTCTAGGTATGGGGCATCATAATTTCCCTTACTCTCGTCATCTCAAGTCATCTCTCTAAGATTATTCATCCTCTTCCACTAGCCCATAGATTTCTAAAGACTGCCATCGGTATCTGATCCGACCTCTGGTTCACAAGATATGACCTCCTGAAGTTCTTTGGGAGTTATTAGTTGAGGGCCACGTGGAATCCACATGGGCCCAACTCGTTTGTACCAAATTAAAGTTCCTACCTCCCAAAGGGAAGGTCCATCCACCATCCACACTAATGGCATGACTTAATCCTCATCTAACACACAGGATAGAAGATAATTCAATGTTCGACACTTCGGCGTTGAACGTACACATTCGCTTCTGCACACATGACCTCCGGAGTCCTGAATTCCCAAACTTCTGAAATGTCCACTCTCACACGTGGTGTTTTACTAGATATGAGGGAAAATATAGGTGGGTCCATCATACTCCTCCCACCAAATGGACTAAGTGGTGAGTGCCAGGTGTGATATGCGGTAAGAAAGAGGTGACACATGGCCCCTTCAGTGAGTGACAAATGTCACGTATTAATGGGCCTATAGGGTCTGCGAGACACACGAATCCAGGTGACACATGGCATGTTAATCGTGGGTCCACATCACCTTGGATGACATCACTGTACCACGCCAATTTGGATTGATATCCTTACAAGCCCTTCAATCTCACGGTCAAGGTGTGTCCACGTAACCCCTGAATCTACGGCCTTGGTTACTTCGTAACTTCGGCATTCGAGGGATCTATGGTGTTACTTTCTCCTTGCTTCCGAAGTGGTCAATTTTGGGTTGACCATGGTCTAGATCTGACGGTCATGGGAGATCCCAAACATCCTTAGATCTATGGTTCTTAACACTTCGTGTATTTGGCATTCAAGTGCTCCACTCGCTTACAACCTGCTTTCTCCCAGAGTGATAAACATCATGATGAACTTGGTATAAATAAAACGGGTAGGGTGGATCCGGAAGGATCCATAGATCTACGGTTCTCGTTACTTCGCAGCTCTGGACTTCGGGGGTTTCGACATTATGGCCGCTCCGCTCTCCCGAAGTAGGAATTATTTGAAGTACCATACGTGGGTCCCTCCTCTGGATGATTAGACGGTTAAGAGAGGTTCCCAATGGACTTCCCAGATCCACAACATCACTTCATGACTTTGACGTTTGGGGATTTCCTTGTCTTGAATCGCTCTTCCTTCCGGAGTTTTGAACTTCGAACACACAGAGAGATTTGATTAACAGTCCACGTGCACTCTTTAATGGGCAGTCACGATCTACTATGTCCTTCAGGCCTTTGGGAGTTTTTGACCCAAGGTGCAACATACCTCAGATATTCCAGAGCACCGAACTACAAACCACACTCAATCTGTCACCACGTGCACCTAACACCAACGACCAGGATTTTCTCCAAACTTTGGAGCTTCACGAAACTTGCACGCTCTGGTGATTGTATTTTGATTTCACCGAGGAACTGGGCTTCTAGATAACTGTGATATGCAGACACGTTTCCCTCTACTACCGACAACCCAGATTAAATTTGGGCTCCAGAACTTCAGAGAATTCACCTCTTTTACGACGAACACATAAAATTCGTTGAACTCATGAAGTCTGAAATACTCGAGGGGTTAACCCTCACGCTTCTTCTCCAGACCCAACAATCGTGAAAGACCTTGGTTCCTCCTGAATAGATCTCGTCCACTCATCCTCCAAACACAGGAACTCCTTCCTTTCGAGAACTAAATATCACCATTTTTTCTCAACTTCATCAGCTTTAAAATACTTAGGCTATAGTGCCCGCTTTGTGCTCTTTCTCCAGATATTTTATACTTAAACAAACATATGTGTGCTCCTTGCACCATGATTTCAAAAGAGAAACAATGGAAACTTATAGAACATCAAAGTTTCATTCATTCGACCATTAAATACACACATAGGCATATAACTCTGAAAATATATAATATAACATTACCCAATTAACTCAGAGATAAGAAAACCCAAATATTCAAAACATGCATTTCAATCTAAGTGCACAAGGTAAACGAGACACTTATCTATTACAATTGATATCCGACCAACTGATTGTGGGTGTTATCCTCTCCACCCAACCATAGGAACAAAGGAATTCATTCTTAGCACACTGGCCACCCCCGTGCCAATCCATGATATCACTAGGGAAATTCCTACAATCTCTCAAAAATTCTCTTTCTCTATCATCGCCTCTACGAGGTTTATCAAATGCCTTCTCGGTGCCAAGCTCACATCCATTGTCTCTGAGGGGTTCTCGTTCTATTCTCTCCGATAACCAGAACCACTCAACCTTTTAATGCTTCACTTCTCTGCTCGATATATTCTCACATGCCTTCCTTTTGCATACCTCTCGGTCACACATTCCCCTCGATGTGTCTCTTCGTGTCTATTGGCCCTTGGATATGGAAGCAAGTGAATATTAAGGGATAAAATGAAAAATGCGAACTACGCGGAAGACATAGTGAATGACACTGGGTTGAAGTGAGCAAAAGAGAAGAAAAGACGGTGCGAAGTAAGAAAAATCAAGTCGTTGGACTAGGAGATCGAGGATGATAGATCAACAAGGAAGAGGGATCGTGGACAACTCAATAAGAGAAAGAAGATGTCAACAAATGATTTGGATCACCGCGTGTGAAGGAAGGAAAGAAAGGCTAGTGAAGATCTGAAAACGCGGGTCAAGTTGACCTAGGGTTTTGGACACCTAGGGTTTTGGTATGTAGGGTTTTTACACTTAGATTTTAACCTAAGGGTGTCTGAGAGCTATTGTAATGTATAAATAAAGGTCTAAAGGACCTAAGATGGGTAGGTTCTAGGTTGGTTTAGAGTTCATTTTTGCTGTGTGATCGAGTGAGTACTATTGTGAGAGAGAAGTATTGTGTGTGAGGGCCTTCTGTATTATAAGATCTTCAACTAGGTGTGAAGATCAAACCTACAGCTGGGTGCATAGGGAGAGGAGAGAAAGAGGGAGGAGAAGAGAATATATGCTAGCTAAGAGCGCATATAAGAACTGTAGGCTTCCATCTTAATATATCATAAATCACAGTTCTGTGGACATAGCCCTAGGGAGAGGGTGAACCACGTATATCTTGTGTTATGTGTGATTAATGATGCGTTCTCTGTCATTTGATATGTTGCTATTGTGATATTGTATTAGATCTTAAATATAACTTTTGCAGTAGGTTTAAAGAAGATAAGAATAACTAGGTGACTGTGTATTGTTTATATGAATCCAATATGCATTTCCTTTGGTTGTAGACACGTGTCCTGCAACCCCCTATATCTACTTCGGGTGAGACTGCATCTACCTCGCAGGTGTTGCCAAAAGGGCCAGTAGTTAGGGCTTATTGGTGCACTCTTGGAGTTGAACCCTGGGTCTACCCTTGTGCCAACAAATGGTTCTGTTGTCGGGACATGAATCTTATTGAGGGAATGTAAAGGTGGTTTCCATCAAAGACAAAGATTCATAGGTGGATAGAAAATCAAGAAAATGACTTCGTTGAAGCCCAAAACAAGAGCCCTAATCTTAGTACAAAGGATTAGTTGGAAAGATATATCTTTACTGATATACACGAGATTTTCTTTGGAGGAATCCATTGGGAGTTATACGAGTGGCTAGCTAGGTTAGCAGACACCCAATTTGAGATCAAATCTAGACCACATGTGGTTTGGACATCGATGTTGATCAAGAAGGTCAAGAGAGTTGACAACGTCGTGTTAAGAGCAGTAGACCACTAGTTTGATAGTACCATCGAAGGGTATATCACTGAGTTTCTTGTTAACAGAGTGGAATCGTATAACCAAGCAGAAAGATATTTCTTTAAGGGACCGAGAGGAAATTTTTTATATTTTCTAAAGTTGAAGATCAAGATGCTATTGCATGAGAAGAACATCTTGAAGATACGGTAATTGGTTAGATCGAAAGAGCTAATGTTCAAAAATTCAGACAATGATAACGACACAAAGGCATGACATACACATAGTGGGAGAGTGTTCAGAGAAGTTCATCTTGTGAACCTATTTAAGAAGAACTATGGGGATGAGGGTTTCTACAGTGGAGAATAGGTAGATATGACAGACTAAGAGCATTCAAAATCTACTAGAGAAGAAGAAGGGAAAACTAAGGAACCTCACCGAGAAGAGCCAGAAACTTTAAGAACTGCGCTGACTGTTGAAGTAAGTACTATTATTACTCTTGTTTCTTAAGAAACGTTAAGTAACCAGAGTAACCTAAGTCATTAGAATGCTCAGAGCATTGCCACTAGCAGTCCACCACATACTCAGTCAGGAAACCTAGGAATATCTATGGCAGATGAGATGAGGTTACCTATTTTTAGAGGAGATGGATCTGAAGATCGTGATCAACATTGGTTTCTAAGTGAAGTTGTGTGGAGTATTAAAAATATCACCAATGAAGCTGTCAAACGAGCTCAGTTCAGCACTACCCTAAGAGACCGCGCACTGAGATGTACATAAAATTTGTCCAAGGAGCTACACCTAAACCATCGAATTCCTTTAAGACTGCACTAACTTCTGAATTCAAGAAACCTAAATCAGAGTCACAGTGCATTACAAAACTAAAAGAAATCAAGCATAGAACAGTTGAACCTGTGTGGGATTTTGATCAAAGATTTAATACCTTGACATGCCATTTGAATTTCCATATCCTAGATGAGCAAAATGGTTCATTTCTTCCCTCTTTCCACACATCATAGTTCCTCTGATGAAACAAAAGATTTCTTCGTAGGTTGAGGCACTAGAGATTGCCATGAAATTAGAATCATCCCTGATGGGAGAATCCAACTCAGGTATGAGTCAAATCTTGAGTCAGCTAACTAGCTTATCACTGCAGGTGGAAGATATGAAGAAAGACAAGGGAAAAGATAAAAGAGAAGAAATTCGGTGTATTAGATGCAAATCAGAAGGCCATCACAAGGAGAATTGTCCCCTATTTCATGAATACTTGTCCTCTGGAGCTCTAAGCTCTTTGAAGCAAGTTACCCTACCCTATTGCGAGGTATGTAGAAATCGATATCGCCCTGGTGAATGTTACTATCTGCAAAAATATATTCAGACGCCCACAAATCTGTATTGCACATTCTATAAGTTGGTAGGACACAATGACAGGGATTGTAGGGCTTACAATCTCATGCATGAAATGTCGAGGGATATATACAAAATTTAAGGTGAAGTACAAGAAGAAGGAAGCACTGCACAGTATAACTCCCCAGGAAGAGGAAACATCAACCCTCATGGTGGATTCCGAGGAAGAGGATGAGGAGGAGGTATGGGTCGAGGTCGAGGATAGATCATCTGTTATAACTGCACATAGCCAAGACACTTGGCAAGGGACTGTTAGAACCCTTGTACCAATTGCAGTTATTGCAACTCATTCAAGCATGTTATCGAGGAATGTCCAACATTGTTGGCTAAGCTTCAGGAGAAACGAGGAGGAAACCAACAAATACAACTAATCAAAGCAGAACCTCATAGAGAAGATCCTAGAGTCGTTGTTATCACTAGAGGAGGCACTATTACAGGAGAAGACAGAGTGATCCAAGGAAAGACTACAGAAGAATCAGGAGTTAGGAAAGCTACAGAGAACACACAAGTGTTTTATGTGAAGAAAGAAAAACAAATATTTGAGGAGGAAAGAAAAGAATTTGGGAGATACCAAGGCTATTCATAGAAGACACGACCATAAGTAAGAGAATGTGGAATTCCTCTGGCATTTGATCAGTCTTCTTCGCCCGGAGATGGAAAAGAGGTGAGTAAACTTGTCAGTTTCTTGTATACGTTTATTGAGTTGATCAAAGATGAAAAAGCCATACAAGAACTACAAAATTTGGTTAGAAAATATGAGATAGGAAGGGTAGATCCTTTACTGAATAAAGAAGTACATCAACTATCCAAGAAGAGAAGGAAAAATAAAGAACTACACCTTAATGCTCAGATTGGAGAGTACGATATAGACTATGTGGTCCTTGACTTAGGGTCGGAGGTCAATGTCATGACGAAGCAAACCTTGGCACTGATAGGAAAACCTAAGTTGATATACTCCCGTATCAGGCTTAGGATGTCTAATCAGCAAGATGTAAGCCCCTTTGGAAGACTGGAGCAAGTCCCTATGGACATCGACAGAGTAAGGAAATTTGTAGACTTCGAGGTGATTGAGATAGTTGATGATAGTTGTCCTTACCCCGCGTTGTTAGGAATTGATTGGGATTTCAATAATTCCACTGTGGTTGACTTAAAGAAAATAAGAATGACGTTCGAAGGATATGGCCTTAGGGTCATTGAACCTTTGGATCTTGATAAACGTCATAGATACACATAACCCATTAGGGAAGAATATCACGCATACAAACTAGAAAATATCTACAAATTAATAGCCAGACAACAGGACTACATTAATCCTACAACAGATGGGAATTTGAGCTGGCGAAGTGACAACACATGCTCATTGGATTCAGAAGAAGCACTCAAGAACTGGCAGAACAAAATGTATGAAGTATATACAAGGATATTTTCTAGATTAACCAGAGAAGTTTGTTGGATTGGCACAACAGTAAGTAACTTGCCCACCTTTGATGGTCTAAATCACTTAGAAGCATTCTTGTTGGACTTTGAAGAAATTGTACCAACACAACAAAGATTGTTGGCAATGGATGAGGCCCTGAAATCAACTCCAATGAGATGGTGGGGGGCACACAAAAACAATGTTACAGACTGGGTACAATGTCACACTTTGATGACAACGCAATTTCCAGAGCAAGTAGAAAGCTGGGAAGTTAGGTACACAGGTTTCGAAGGACCACATGTGAAGTTGCAAGGAAGCCTTGAGTAGCATTCCTCAAGAAAAGTGGGTACACAAATTCATTAACACACTGGACAAAACTCTTATCAACTGGTATCTTCAAGTAGAACCGCGCCTCATCACTGCATATTGGGAAGGTATGACCAAAACTTTGTAACTACCTTTTTGTTTGAAAACCAATACCTTACAGTAGATCAAGCATTACAGGTTGTAAGACAGAAAGTGTTCAAGGAGGCACCTAGCCTCCCTATGGAGCAAGAAGAGGATAAATGAATTGTGCCTCTTCAGAAGTTGCAAGGTTGTTACAACATCCACCCTGCTGAAGACGATAATCCTAGGAATGTGAACATCGTAGAAACAGAAGGCCAAAGAGACATAGAAGGACCAGGAGTTGAGATACCTTTAATTGGACAGCTGATCAAGATCAATAAAGTCAATATTGGAATAGAGAAAACATCGAAGCTTGCAAATGTTGGATATTATTGGGATGCTGTCACTATTGACAAGATCACAGAGTTACTACATGAATATTAAGACTTGTTTCCAACCAAGTTCACTGATATGAAGGGAATTAAAGGGCCTATGGGAGAGATGAGGATCCCTTTGAAACTATATGCCAGGCCAGTCAATCAAAGACCCTATAGATTGAACCCTAAATATAAGGATAATGCGAATATTGAGCTCGACAGAATGTTGGAAGCAGGAATCATAGAACTTGTTGAAGAGTTAGAATGGATTATCCCTATGGTGGTACAAGACAAGAAGACATGAGAGATCAGGATTTGCGTAGATCTCAGGAAGCTGAAAGATGCCTGTTTGCATGACCCATTCCCTACACCATTTACTGACGAAGTATTATACAATGTAGGAGTATAGGAGGTATATTCTTTTACAGGTGGATTTTCAGGATACCATCAGATCTGGATTGCTAAGGAAGATCTCCATAAGACCACATTTGCAACAGAATAATGATCCTACCAGTATACAGTGATGCCATTTGGATTGAAGAATGCACCAACCATCTTTTCCAGGGTGGTGGTTGAATCGTTTAAGGAGTTTTTACATAAATTCCTGGAAGCATATTTTGATGATTGGACTCTTTTCATCATTTTGCAAAATCATATTGAATGTTTAAGACTAATGTTGGATAAGTTGGGCAATGTCAGATTGCCTTGAAACTAAAGAAGTGCATCTTATTTTCACCCTTTGGAATGTTGTTGGGCCATATTATGTGTAAGCATGGATTGCTGGTAGATCCATCCAAGATTGTCATTATAGTTGATCTACCCCCTCCTACTTCATCCAAACAGTTGTGCATTGCGTTGGGACATACAAGATACTATAGGAAGTTCATTAAGGGCTATGCACAGATCACAATACCCATGGAGAATCTTTTAAAGAAAGACTAACAGTTTCATTAGACATAAGAATGCCAGTAGAGCTTCGACACACTGAAACAAAAATGGTTACTGCGCCCATTCTGGTTTTCCCATATTGGAGTAAGGAATTTCACGTGCATGTCGATGCATATTCTGTCACATTAGGAGAAGTTTTAGCACAACCATGATCTGGAGACATTGACCACCCGTTAGCCTTCGCTGGCAGGAAGCTATCAACAACTGAGATTAATTACACCGCGACTGAGTGAGAAGGATTAGCCATGGTGTATGCGTTACAGAAATTTTGCCACTACTTGTTGGGAGGACATTTTAAGATGTTCACTGATCATTCTGCACTTAAATACTTAGTCAACAAGCCAGTGTTGGCGGGGATAATATCCAGATGGATTTTGTTGTTTCGGAAATATGATTTCGAGATCGTGGTTAAGCCAGGAATAATGAACAAAGGTCCTGACCACTTGTCAAGGTTGGAACAGAGAGAAGAGCCTACTAGTTTGGAGGATACACTGACAAATGCACAATTTATGGCCATCAGGAAGGTTGATGATCACTTCACAGAGATAGTGCAGTTCCTGTCAACAGGACTGGCACCCAGTGAATATACAATCACCCAGAAGAAACAACTGGTAGTGCGCGTTGCAGATTTTTCACTTATAGTTGAACATATATACAAGATGGGACCTGATGAGATATTGAGGTGTGTTATGGAAGAAGAGAGACCATTGATCCTCGTAGAAGCACATGAAGGCATTGCAGGAGGACACTATGCAGGGAAAGCAACAACGTAGAAGATTCTTAGGGCTAGCCTTTGGTGGCCTACTCTACACAAAGATGTTAAGGAATACTATAAGGCCTGTGATGTATGCCAAAGTTGGGAAACCGTCCAGAAGAGATGAGATTCCTTTAGCGCCTCATTTTTGAAGGTGAATCCCCCTGCAGACAAGTGGATTCCCTCTTGGTCTCTAGAATCCTAAGGCCAAGACATAAAAGTGCTTAACATGGATACTAACTTCCTTTTAGATGTAATCAAGTTAATAAATGAAAGAGATGGAGAAAGATATGTACCTTATTAGCGATGTTTGTCCTTGCAAAGTCCTAGCTGAGCTTTGATCCTGAGCTCCCTGATAGATCCTGTAGGAAAAACAAAGGTACAAAAGACTTCCTACTCTATTGAGATTAGCTCAATCATAGATCCATCTATTGTAGACAAACTGATATGGGACAAGCACAAGTTTGAAAGAAACAGGCCAAGCATTGATTATTTAATGAGAACAAGTAAAAGTACTTACAATCCTTTGAATGAAGATGCAACCGCTTCTTCCAGTTCTCCTTGTTCAACCCCTTTGCTCAAATAATCTCCACTGATTGCTTTGATGACATCTCACTCATAAGATCATAAGTTTGATGTAATTCTCAATCTCCATTGTACCTTTCACCATGACAAGGCCTCCTTATATAACCTTGGAGAGGTTCAACCACTTGAGAGATCTTTGGGATGAGTTGAGGATTCCTCTCCTTCAGTTGAGGATCTCCCCTTAGATCATGCCTTGACCATCTATTTGAATCCAACTACCACTCTTTTGTTACTCCAAATATACTATCCTTTGGCTAGTTTTACATCTGAAAGATCCCAATTAGAAATCAAGTCCTACATTCTTTCTCTCATGGGGTCATGAACTATATTACCTCCCTTTTTCTTCAAGTTTATCGAAATAGTGTTGAAATCCTCAACCACAATGCTAGAGTTTGAACCATACTTTTTTCCAACCACCTGTAAGGAATCCAAGAAACCAACTTTTTATGGGTATCTCACTGGCATGTAGACATTAATAAGGGTAAAGGACATACCTAAATGGTGAAGATGAGTTAAAATCCAATGTTTCAAGCTTCAAGATGTTTCCATTTTAATTTTAGTTTTGTCTCGTAGAGTGATTATTCATTTTGATGCTCCTTTTGAAACAATTGCTATCTCTTTGTTGCTTTTTTCCAAATATTTTTCCCTGATTGTAATGCTTCTACTTCCTCCAATTTAGTCTCTTGAATAAGAATTATAGTTCCTTTTTGGGCAGAGAAAGGGAAAATGTTCCTTGTATTATGTGGAGAAATGGAAGAGATTACCATGGCTATTTGACAACTGGATGAGGTTCCTAGAGTTGTTTTAAAAATATTATTGGCCAAGCATTATATCAAGTGGGTTGGGTTGAGTGAGCTAGAATCTTGTAGCTTGGTTCCTTCACCCTAGTGGCCTTATAGCCCATATTGAGGATGGTATACAAGTTGGATTCCTATGGTTGGGTGGAAAATTGCTCGTGCACAACAAGTTTCTTGCATGTGTTCTTGTTAAAAGATAAGTGCTCTATTATTATTTATGAATATGTAAAATGGATGTTGTTTTATGTTAGAAAAATATATATGATTGCATGCTAATGTGTGTGTTTGATTAACTATGAACATAGGCACTAGCCTACCATGAAACAATTAGTCTATGCTAGTAAATTTCAATGCATTCCATTAATTCACACCGTGCATACATTTTTAACCAATTTTAGGTTTTCATGGGAGACATGCCTTTGTTTGTCAAGGTGAGTGGGTCTATGAGGCTAGAATTTGAATGCCCTGAT